>LNAC01000039.1:2441100-2545154 GCA_002007465.1 Ailurus styani
CCCTCTGTGAAATGAATAAATAAAATTAAAAAAAAAAAGCAAATGGCAAAATAGTTATTTGAAAATCAGATTCCATTCCATGTACATAGCAGTGGCTTTCAGAGATGCAGGTGCTCTGAATTCCACAGGTTTAACTGCGGTAACTTGCTGGGTACTATTTGCTAAAAAACTCAAATAAGCCAAGAAACTAGAAATGTGATTAGTCTGGCAGTAAAAGTTTGAACAGCCAATTCCTGCATGTACTCTCAACGCATTTGCAGCAGCAACGCTAGTATCTGGAAGGCAGGCAGTCAGAGGGGGCTGTATCTGAGCCTGTGGCTCCACAGGAACACTGGCAACCTTTCTTAACAGGCCCGTCGTAGAGGCACTGACATCTTTTCCAAGCAAGGGGAGAAATGCTAATATTAAACAAAACAAAACCTTGTGATAATATTTACTATTTTTAATTATATAAACATTCATCTGATTACACTTATAAAACAACATTCAGTAAATGGTAACTGTCCTGTATTCTCCCTCTCATGCACCTATCCCTAAATTTGCTGACTTTCATCATTTATAAATTCTTTCTTTGCTTCTCACATTAAAGCAAGTTCATTGGAAGTGAGGTATTTCATTTTGCAGAACAATCCATGATGAGAATTTAGAAAAAGGGTATGCATATTTATGAATGGAGTGAAATTGGAGGATGCAAAGTATATCATGGTTTAACTGAGAAACAACAACAACAACAAATTTCATTTCAAACATTTTAAGAGTAGAAGACACTGTCCTAGATTTATATTTGACTCACTGGGAAAAAAAAATTTAATCATGCATCTTGGATGAGCTATAGTGAACTCCACAGTCTACTAAAACTGCTGCCATAACACAATTTGGGGGAATTATTTAAACCTGGGGAAACTAGGAAAGAGCCTCCTTTCTCATATGATGCTGGACAGTCTCCAACAAGGTACCAAACTCATTCACCCAAAAAACCTACATGCCTACTTAGAAGCACTTTTCAGAGGGTTTTCAATGGGTCTGATTGAATAGCAACCAATAGCCTCCAGCTTCGCTTATCTTCTTCTAAGAGTGATTCTCAACCCTGGCAATAAAATGGAATCAACTAAGATCTTTAAATATAATGATACTAACATCCTAGGCATTCGCCAGTTTAGGCAAAAATCACATACTCTTCAATATGTCAACTCTACTTCAATTAAAAAAATTTTTTTAAATAAAGCACACTCCTCAGGTGTGATTCTAAATGTGCACCAGAGAGACCATGATTTCATGTTCTGCTTTACGCCTAATGAGAAAGAGATCTCAAATCACCACTTTATCTTTTCAGGATACACAATTCAGTGTTAGATTTCTTTACCACCACAGAGAGGCACGAGACTGAAGCAGAGACATTGTTGTACCGAATTATTTGGTTATAGTAAATTTTTCTATAAAGGAATTCAGCAAAATACGAGCTTGAGATGTGAAAAACCTTTCCTTATGAATTATTCTAGATAGTAAGGTTTACCTCTTACAAAGATTAACGTTATCAGTAAAACTTGTGAATAGCGAATTTTCATTTCTTTTAGGAGGTACTTAGTGTCTGAGCTGGTTACAACGTATTTTCTACCCTTAGCAGTCACAAAATAAATGCAGCAGTATAATTCTCACTCATGATGCAATCTTCCTTTTTTCAAGATATGATATGATATATGATATGATATTTCTCTTTTCAAGAATGATCTTTAAACTACCACCAACAGTACTGAAAATTCAGGTGTTTGGAGAAGGAAAAAGCTGCAGAGATAAGAAGGATGCTTTTCACCTTCTGAAGCACACATATAAAAACAATTCTTCAAAACCTGTTAATATACGGGCCCCAAGAGAGTAGAAATGAATGCCATAAAATCACAAATGTTATTTTGGGCCACCTATTCATAGCAAAATTCTATCACATAGAAATGCTCAAATGTCTGGTAGATTGTGATAATAGCTCTTTGTATATATGGTTTTCCCCTTTCAAATTATTTGCAAGACAACCAATGACCTCTTGCTTGATATGAAATAGCAAACAGAAATAAAATAATTACAAATTCTCCCAACTGTCAGCAAAAGAAAATAGGGAGAAGAATATACTGTTAAATAATCTCAGAGGATAAACCATGATGATACTAGGGCCTGGGAACTGATTTCTACATTTTTGTTTGTTTGTTTTCTTACATTTCCACAGGCTATTGAAATTTCCACAAGTCATTTATTTTTTCCTTGACAAACTTTATTTGGCTATTTGTGTGTCTGGTGCTATTAACTCATTATAATTTTAGATCAAATCCTCATAACATTACATGATTGAGGTTTAATTCTAAAAAAAATTCAAAACACACTAAACAGGAAAAAATATCACTCTAATGCATTTGGGAAGAAACAACCTATTAAAGAGAATAATTGTGTCTGGCAGAATTCTAGAGATGACAGAAAACAAGAGGAAACAACATTTCTTAATGTTATTTAAATATGCACACAGGAGACAGGGAGATATGCTAGGACAGAGAATCAACAGGAACTCTAGTCTTCCTGCACATAAAATAGAGCTTCATTAACAATAAAGGAACAGGTGTCTTGGGACCCATTTATACAGGCTATTAACTATTATGAGCTGCTGGTATCCAAATTTATTTTAGTACTAGGCAACTGATTAAAAATAAATACAAATTTAAATTCCATCTATTAGCATGTGAAAGCAATGCCTAGCTTTCCAGAGTTTAACTTAATACAAAGGTATTTTTCTATCATCCTTTTCACAGAGAATACTGAAGTCATATACAACATTTCCCAAGTCCCAAAACAAAGACATTCATATTAAACCTCATTTGAATGTGAAAAATTGACAAAAATTCAATTGAAAAATTGGCCTTTTGTCTTGACCTGACAGGACCAAATAAGCTTTGTTTACTAGGAACTAATTTTTTTAAAAGATTTTATTTATTTATTTGTCAGAGAGAGAGAGAGCACAAACAGGGGGAGCAGCAGGAAGAGGGAGAACAAGTAGAGGAAGGAGCAGACTCCCCACTGAGCGAAGAGCCTGACGTGGGGCTCGATCCCAAGACCCGGGATCATGACCTGAGCCGAAGCCAGATGCTTAAGGGACCAAGCCACCCAGGCACCCCAAGGAACTAAATTTTTATTCAAACTTAAACAAGGAAACAAACACCCATCTATGTTTTTAAAACTGGAAGAGGGAATCACACACACTCCTAGCTCTAAATCCAGTGCATTCTACATTATTTATTTTGAAAAATATGAGTGGCAATGGTTATCCTCTGATAATTTTCCTGTCTCGTCTATAAATACTGATTAATAAACTGAACATCTGAACTTTAACGAGGAATCATCTGTACATCTTACTAAAAAATATTTAGAATAGAGTTGAAACCACAGCGGGACAACCTAGTTCAATATACTATTTTACAGAATAAGAAAATAAGGTTCAGTGAGGTTAATTTGCCTAAGGTAAGCATGCTAGCAATATTTCAACCACAGAAATTGTCAAAATACTATTATACTGTAAAATCAGTGTAAGAGTATCTATCTTCCAAAGATGATATGAAAATTCAATGTGGTAATTGTTTTTGATGTTATTTCAAACTATCACATTGACCTGCATCTAGTTTTTTAAAAAAATCATTTGATTTATTCACTCATATATTTTCTGATAGTGATATTATTTCTACTTATTCCATAAGTAATAAATGATTACTCTATGCTTTTTGTGCCATACTCTATGCAGAATATAGGTGGTATAGCATGATCTACAGCCACAAGTACCTAGTAAAAGCCACTGTAGAAATGAAATAGTAAAGAACTTGAGAGATTGATGAGGAAGTCAAAGAGGGAATCATGTTGCTTAAAAATATGGTGATATTTTAAATGGAAATACTTTGTTAAGACCAGGGTTTCTCAATCTCAGCACCTGAACCTGGATAATTCTTTTTTGTAAGGGTTTGAGCCCTGCAGGCTGTTTAGTAGCATCCCTAACCTCTACCCACGAGATGCCAGTAGCATTCTCCAGTTGTAATAACCAGAAATGTCTCCAGACACAGCCATATGTGCCGAGGGGTACAAAACCATCCCTGGTTGAGAAATACTGGATAAGACAGACTAATATACCTTACGTTGCTTTCAAGCTAAGGATACATACTAAATATCACCAAGAGGAAGGCAAAAGCAAATCTGGAGCTTTAATATTCTTTTAAAGATAGTTTGGGGTCTATGGCATCAGGCATTAGGGTACTGAGTAGAGGAACGAAACCACAAACTCCACATCAAGGTGTGGCTTAGGTTTTGATTCTATGGTTTTCTGCCACTAACTGTCAAAAAGTCCAAAGAAATATGCATAGGTTCATGTTCCTAATGGGAGATAGGCTGGTGTTCAGGAGCAAGCCATCCAGCTCACGTGTAACCCAGCCAATGGCCTTGGAGCATTGAAACCATGTGCTTTCGTTCTCCGTATATGAATTCTGTAGGAAAAATAGTTACAAAACCAATCTCAAATACCACACTTTCCAAAGATATCAGAAATACTGGTTTATCACACTGCAGATTTCTAAAATGTTAGTTTAAGAACCAAATAATTGAGGTGGTGACCAAATGTCAGATCTATTGAACACAGCTGACCCTTGAATGACAAGGGATTACAGATGCTGACCCCCTGCATCATCAAATATCTATGTATATATAAAAAAAGTCTACATAGAACTTCTGGCTCTCCTAGAACTTCATAGCCTACTGTTGCCTGGAAGCCTTACCAATAAATAAATAGTCGATTAACACATATTGTATATGTTGTATGTATTATGTACTATATTCTTAAAGTAAGCTAGAGAAAAGATGTTAATAAGAAAACCAAAAGGAAAACACATTTACAGTACCATACTCATTGAAAAAAGTCCACACATAAATAGATCTGAGCAGTTCAAACCTGTGCTGTTGAAGACTCGCCTGTATATGAAGGGGAAGAACTAACCTCTGCCTCATGCATCTTCTCTTGCTCTCTGCTCTAGCATTCACATCTACTAAGTATGAAACTCTGAACAACTGCTTGGAAAGGGTAGCACCTCATCAAAAATCTGGGGCATAGGGCAATGAAAGTACTAGAAGACCACCAAGAGATAAAGACGGAAAGGAATGTTTGACATCAGTGACCAAGCATGAGTTGGCTCAGGCTCAATTTTACAATGAATTTGGGCCACTGGAAGCACAGTCCATGAGACAGGCCTGCCTTTAGTGCCACTCTGCTACGGTGGAGACTCTGTACTGAAAACAAACAAAAAGTAATCTGGACAGCTGATGAATTTAGGAATCATAATCATCAAGAGGAGAGTGTTGCTCATTTTGGTTTTGTCTTCACTTATAAAGTTACCAAATGGTCTTCATTTCTCACACTCAACACACTTTTTTATTTCTTCAACATTGTGAAAGAGAGAGTGGTCTGTGTTTTCACAAAAGGATGCCTACAGGCTGAAAAGTTCTGTTAATACTGCTTTGTTTTGACTCTACGTATAGCGGTATCTCCAACATTATAAAATTGGACATAATCTGCTAAATCTGAATTTACATACTGGGCAGTATTTCCTTTAACAAAGTCTAATTGGAACAGCATTTTATGGTACACGAGCATTTAATTTCAAATGTTAGAGATAAAGAGAAATTGATCTAGATAGAAGACTTATTTTTAGTTGCAAAAAAAACTGCGATGCCAAAGTATTCTGCATTTAATGCTGATTTAAATATATTACAATATTCATGATACATGATATCCTTTACGAAAAAGTCCTATATGAAAAAACTTCATTGTGAAAAAATTAGAGAATTTAAAAAAAGATTTATTTATTTATTTGAGAGAGAGAGAGCAAGCTTGTGCGAGCAGGCGAGGGGCAGGAGGGTGCAGAGGGAGAGAGGGTCTTAAGCAGACTCTGCGCTAAGCATGGAGCCTGAGGTGGGGCTCAATCTCACAAACCTGAGGTTACGACCTGAGCCAAAACCAAGAATCTTAATGCTTAACCGACTGCACCACCCAGGTGCCTCAAAAAAATAAGAATTTTAACAAAATGATGCTTCACATTGTAATGAACGTTCTCATTTAAAAAACAAAATAAATATACAATTTGACAAATGATATTAAACCTTTTACTAATAAATTCAGATTCCTTTGATATTCCTTGAATAATCCTAAATACTGAAGATAAACACGAAATGCTAATGAATTTCTAAATCTGTAAAATAAATAAACTAGCACCCTGCATTTTAAGTCAATATTGTGGATATTTCACACAGGTACAGAATTAATTTAAATGATTCTTGAATTATACCAGGCAACATGCTGCCACAGCTGAAGAGGAAAGGGCTCTGAAATAACTGATGATCTCTGATTCATTTCATTTTTCAATTTGTGTTTCAAGGAAAACTTTTAGGGTTGACATTTTCTACTTGACCTTACCAATGTCTTTAAAGTATTACTTCACCCAAGTAACCAATCATCTATATTTCTATACAATGTTAATGAAAATGCCCCCCAAAAGGCTAGCCAATGAGACATTATTTATACATAATACAAACATAAATACAGGATCGCATATGTAACATAACCAAAATCACTGGTGCTTTAAAACGTATATAGAGGGACGCCTGGGTGGCTCAGCTGGTTAAGCGTCTGCCTTTGGCTCAGGTCATGATCCCAGGGTTTGAGCCCCGAGTCGGGCTCTCTGCTCAACAGGGAGCCTGCTTCTCCCTCTCTCCCTGCCTGCTGCTCCCCTTGCTTGTACTCTCTCTCTCTGTCAAATAATAAAATCTTAATAAAATAAAATAAAATGTATATAGAGACTTTGGACATTATGATGGAGTAAAGTGACTGACAAATCCTCCCTTAAAAGGCAACTATAAAGCTGAACAAAACAGTCAAAAGCAGTAATTTTAGCACTCTGGAATTCAGAGGCATGTACTTCATGAAAACTAAGAAACTTCAGGGAGAAACTGAGTGTCCATGATGTCTTTGCCAGGGGCTGCTCCCACCTCCACCTCTGGCTTTGTCAGTGCGGTAGTTCACTCAGGGCAGCGCAGAGCAGGCTGTGACACCAAGAAGCTTTGTCACCTCTGCCACAGAGGATCCCAGATGAGCAATGGCAGTGGTGGCATCTACAGCAAGCAGCAAGTTAGTGGCCTAGCCAAGGATTTAGCAGGGAGATCTGGCAGGTAAGACAGCCAGAGGACTTGACCCCACATTTTTGAGGACTGGCCAGAGGCTATGTGCATTGCTGCAGAAACAGAGACGGCTCATGTGTCCCTGGAAAATGGAACCTGCAGGCATGTGCAGGTGACAAATGGGAAGGCCCAACAGGAAGTAAAAGCCAGGGCAGGCTGAAGTCTGAAAGTGCTTCCCAGCTCACACACAGATCTGTCAAGAGAGATTAGAAGTCTTACTGGCTCAAGGAGTTTTATTATAACTTGTGATTCATCTTTGTTCAATAAGCTATGCAGACACAGGGCAATCCCTCAGAAGCCAGGTTGACAAATAAAAACAAGGAAAAAATTTTGAGTAGAGAGAGCAGCAGCTGCACACTGTGGGGAATACACACTTCAAAGGTTTAGTCCAGGCAAGTTATCAAACAAGTAACCAACATCTCCAATAAGGGAGGGAACATTACAATGAGTTGCTATGATAAAGTATCTAAAATGTCCAGTACTCAACAGAAAGTTTGAGTCATGCAAGAAACAAGAAAATGTGATCCATAAAAGTCAATAGAAAATGTCTCCAAGTGTCTCAAGGTCTTGTATTTAGCAAAGATTTCAAACTAGCTCTTATAAAACATGCTCAAAGAAGTAAAGAAAGCCATGTTTAAAGAATTAAATCATTCTGACTACAGAATCTCAGTAAATGTTGAACTTTTCCAGAGATGAAAAGTACAATAACTGAAATGAAAATTTCACTAGATAGCAGATTTGAGATAGCAAAAAAAGAATCCATGAATTTGAAAATAGATCAATAAAAATTATACAATCTGGGGCACCTGGTGGCTCAGTTGGTTAAGCAACTGCCTTCAACTCAGGTCATGATCCTGGAGTCCCAGGATCGAGTCCCACATCGGGCTCCCAGCTCCACAGGGAGTCTGCTTCTTCCTCTGACCTTCTCCTCTCTTATGCTCTCTCTAACTTTCTCTCTCTCAAATAAATAATAAATAAAATCTTTAAATAAAAATTATACAATCTGAAGAACATAGTAAAAGGCTAAGGAAAAATAAACAGAGCCTCAGAGACAATATATGAGACAACATATGTGCACTAATATATGTGCACTGAGTTCCAAAAGGTGAGTAAAAGCAATAGGGCAGAAAAAATACTTGAAGATACATTGACCAAAAACTTCCTAAATATGATGAAAAATAGTAACTTACAGAGCCAAGCTCCCCAATGAAACTCTCAATGCAGGACAAATGCAAAATACTGAGACACATCATAGATAAACTATTGAAAGGCAAAGAAGAATACTGGAAACAGAAAGAGAAAAATGACTCATGTACAAAGGAACTACAATAAAATTAATGACTGATTTCTCACCAGCAACAATGGAGGCCAGAAAAGTGCTGGAAGTAAAAAAGCTTTGGCAACTAAGAATTCTGTATCCTGTAAAATCATTTTTTAAAATAAAGTGCAATAGACAGACCTGTACCCCTGGGGCAAATAATACATTATATGTTAATAAAAAATTAAAAATAAAGTGAAATAAAGACATTCTGAGATAAACAAAAGAGAAAATTTGTTATCAGACTTGCCTTACAAAAAACACCAAAGGAAGTCCTTCATGATGAATGAATCTGAAGTGGTATCAGACAGTAATCCAAATCTACATTAAAAAACAAAGAGCACTAGATATGGTGAATAGATAAATGAAAAAATTCTGTAAGTATATTTTTTCTCATTCCTTCTCTTAACTTTTGTAAAAGATACAAGATTATATACAGGAAAAATCACAATATTGATGGGTTTACAACATATACAGATATAAAACATATATAACAATAACACAAGCAAAGGGAAAAGGAGATACATCAGAGCAAGTTTCTATATTTTGCTGGAATTGAAGTTAACATTATTCTGAAACAGATTCTGATAAATTAAGATGCATATTATAATTCCAAGAACCACCACCAAGAAAATAACTCAAAATCATATAGTTAGGGCGCCTGGGTGGCTCAGTGGGTTAAAGCCTCTGCTTTCGGCTCAGGTCATGATCTCAGTGTCCTGGGATCGAGGCCCACATCGGGCTCTCTGCTCAGCGGGGAGCCTGCTTCCTCCTCTCCTTGTCTCTCTGCCTGCCTCTCCGCCTACTTGTAATCTCTCTCTGTGTCAAATAAATAAATAAAATCTTTAAAAAAAATCATATAGTTAAAAATACAAAAAAGCAATCAAAATGGTATACTAAAATATACTTATTTAATATAAAAGAAAGGAGTAAAGGAGGAACGGGGGCAAAACTGACATGAGACAAATATAAAACAAATAGAAAAATGAGAGACTTAATAATTAGATCAGATATGAGTGGACTAAATAACCTACTCAAAATGTAGGTATAGTCAGACTAGATTAAAAAGCAAGAGCCAACAGTATGTTGCATCTAAAAGACACACTTTAGATAGGAAGACATAAACAGGTTACAAGTAATAGAACAGAAAATGATAGGCCATAGAAATAGTAACTCTAAGAGAGCTGGAACTGCTGTATTAGTATCAGACAAAATAGACTTTAAGACAAGAAATGTTACTGGAGACAATGAAGGACACTTCATAATCACAAAAGCAACAGTGCATCACGAAGGTGTAATAATTATAAGTGTATATATTCTTAACAATAGAGACATAAAAGGAAGGAAAAACTGAGAACTGAAAGAGGAAATACACAATTCACTAATGATAGCTGGAGATTTCAATATTTCAGTTTCAATAATTGATACAACGACACAGAAAATCAACAAGGATGTAAAAGATTTTAAGAACACTGGGCGCCTGGGTGGCTCAGTGGGTTAAAGCCGCTGCCTTCGGCTCAGGTCATGATCCCAGGGTCCTGGGATCGAGGCCCACGTCGGGCTCTCTGCTCAGCAGGGAGCCTGCTTCCTCCTCTCTCCTCTCTCTCTGCCTGCCTCTCTGCCGACTTGTAATCTCTCTCTCTGTGTCAAATGAATAAATAAAATCTTTAAAAAAAAAAAAAAAAGAACACTACCAATAAACATGATATAATTGAGATTTATAGAGTGCTCAATACAATGAGTGCGGAATTCACATTCTTTTCAAAGCACACATAGACATTTCTCCATATTTTGGACCACAAAACAAGTCTCAATACATTTAAGAAGGCTGAAATCATGAAAAATGTCTTCTATGACCACGACAGAGTTAAGTCAAAGATCTCAAATTGAAAGACATCTGGGAAAACCAATATATTTAGAAATTAAACAATATATTTCTAAATAGCACAGGGGTCAAAGATGAAATCAGAAAGAAAATTTTAGGGGTGCCTGGGTGGCTCAGTAGGTTAAGTCTCTGCCTTCGGCTCAGGTCATGATCTCAGGGTCCCAGGATTGAGCCCCACATCAGGCTCTCTGCTCAGCAGGGAGCCTGCTTCCCCCTCTCCCTCTGCCTGGCTCTCTGCCTACTTGTGATCTCTCTCTCTCTCTGTCAAATAAATAAATAAAATCTCAAAAAAAAATTTTTAAAATATTTTGAAATGGGGCGCCTGGGTGGCTCAGTGGGTTAAAGCCGCTGCCTTCGGCTCAGGTCATGATCCCAGGGTCCTGGGATCGAGGCCCACATCGGGTTCTCTGCTCAGCAGGGAGCCTGCTTCCTCCTCTCTCTCTGCCTGCCTCTGCCTACTTGTAATCTCTCTCTCTGTGTCAAATGAATAAATAAAATCTTAAAAAAAATTTTTTTGAAATGAATGAAAATGAAAATACAAAGCATCAAAATTTACAGAATATAACTAAAGAAGTATTAGAGGAATATTTATAGCTTGTAACCAAGAAAAGTCTCAAATTAATAATCTAAGCTTCCATCTAGACAAGGAAAGGCAAGCTAACCCTCAGCCAAGCAGGGAAAAAAAGAAAATGATAAAGATCAGAGTGAATATCAATGAAATAAAGCCAAAAAAATAGAGAAAAAAAATCAATGAAACCAAAAAGTGGCTATTTGAAAAGATCGATAAAACTGACAAACCCTTAGCTAAACTAATAAAGTAAGAGAAGACACACGTTGCCTAAATCAGCAATGAAAGAAGAGACCTCAATGCTTACCCTTCAAGCATTAGGACTATTGGGGAATATTATGAAGAACTTTATACAAAAGAAATCAAACAACTTAGAAAAAAATGGACAAATTCCTAGAAAAGAAATTGCCAAAACTGAATCAAGAAGAAATAGAAAATATATATAGACTTACAAGTAAATAAATTGAATTATTAAATAAAACCCTCCTGACAAAGAAAATCCCAGGTCCAGCTGGTTTTGCTGGAAAATCTATTAAATATTTAAAAAATATATATCAACCCTTCACA
Organism: Ailurus styani; assembly: GCA_002007465.1. Classification (NCBI taxonomy): domain Eukaryota; kingdom Metazoa; phylum Chordata; class Mammalia; order Carnivora; family Ailuridae; genus Ailurus; species Ailurus styani. The sequence goes on from LNAC01000039.1 coordinate 2,452,681, forward strand.
AACTCCCTCAAAAAATAGAGAATAAAAACTTCCCAATTCATTCTATGAGGCTAGCACACCAAAGCCAGACAAAGACATCACAAGAAAACTACAGATTAAATCCTCAACAAAATATTAAAAACTGAATCCAGAAACATATAAGAAGGCCCATACATGATCATCAAGTAGGATTTATTGCAGGAATGCAAAGTTTGTTTAACATCCAAAAATCAAGTAATGTAATATATCATATTACTAAAGGACAAAAAACACATTAAAATAGACATAGAAAAAGCATTTTACAAAGTCCAACACACATGCATGATAAAAACTTTCAATACATGAAGAACATAAGAGAACATCCTCTATAATAAAAGGCATCTATGAAAAACCTACAGCTAACATCATAAAATGATTAAAGATTTGAATGCTTCCCACCTAAGGAGAATAAGGTAAGAATGGCAGTTATTGCTACTTCTTTTCAACATTGCACAGAAGTTTCTAGTCAGAGCAATTAAAAATTAAAATAAAAAAAATCAGACTGAGAAAGAAAAAAGAAAAATGTTTTTATACAAGGATGATTATGTAGAAAATCCTAAGGAATCTACAATTAAAATACTAGAATTTATACATGAATCTAGCAAGATCTCAGGATATATGATGAATATACAAAAATCAATTGTATTTTTATAAACTAGCAAAAAATATAGAAATAAAAATTAAAAAACAATTGTATTCATAGTAACATTAAAAGGAATACTAAGGAATAAATTTAACAGAAGAAGTGTGGAATTTGACACTGAAAACTGCAAAATTTTACTGAGAAAAATCAAAGACCTAGATAAACTGAGAATCATTTTGTTTTTACAAACTGGAAACCTCAACTGTTAAGATGTTAATTCTCCCCAAACTGATATATAGATTCAACACAATCTCCATCAAATTTTGAGCAAACTTCTTGGTAAGATGATTCTAAAATTGATATGGAAATGGAAAGTAGCTAGAATAGCCAAAATGACTCTGAAAACAAAGAACAAAATTGGAAGACTTATACTACCTGCACTTAACTAAAACAATGATCAAGGCAATGTATATTACCTAAGGACAGGCATATGGATCAATGGAACAGAGTTGAGAGTAAAAACTAAATCCTTATATTTATGGTCAATTTCTTCTTCTTTCTTCTTCTTCTTCTTCTTCTTCTTCTTCTTCTTCTTCTTTTGGTAGAGTGTTTTCTTTTCTTTTTAAAATTTTATTTATTTACTTGACACACACACACACACACACACAGAGAGATCACAAGTAGGCAGAGATGCAGGCAGAGAGAGAGGAGGAAGCAGGCTCCCTGCTGAGCAGGGAGCCCGATGCGGGGCTCGATCCCAGGACCCTGAGATCATGACCCGAGCCGAAGGCAGAGGCTTTAACCCACTGAGCCACCCAGGCGCCCTTTTTTTTTTAAACTTTATTTTTATTTACTATTTCAGTGATCCAAGATTCATTGTTTATGCACCACACCCAGTGCTCCATGCAATACATGCCCTCTTTAATACCCACCACCAGGCTCACCCAGCCCCCCTCCCCCTCCCCCCATAACCCTCAGCTTGTTTCTCAGAGTCCACAGTCTCTCATGGTTCATCTCCCCTTCCAATTTACCCCAATTCACTTTTCCCTTCCTTCCCCTAGAATCCTCCATTTTATTCCTTATGTTCCACAAGTAAGGGAAACCATATGATAATTGACTTTCACTGCTTGACTTATTTCACTCAGCATCATCTCCTCCAGATATGGTCAATTACTTCTGACAAAAGTGCTAAGACAATTCAGTGGGGGAAAGAGTCTTTTCAACTCATGGTGCTGGGATAGCTAAATATCTGTCTGTCTGTCTATGAATCTATTTATCTAGCAGTTTTACTTCTTCCTTTCTAATCTGGATACTTTTAATTTTTCATTGCACTGTTTTTATCTCATTTTATTCTTCCCATCCCCATGTTCATCTATTTCTTAAATTCCATGTATGAGCAAAATCACGTGGCATCTTTCCCTGAAAGTATTTCTAACTAAGCAAAAGGAACTATTAGAAAAGAGACAACATAAATATTTCTATAAAACTTATTGAGTGATCTTAAAGAATCTACTGTTCCCAATATACAATTTTAAAATATAGACAGATTCCCAAAAGACATTCAACAATGAGAAACTGTTTTCTCAACTCTGAAAAATAAACCATAGCTTTGAACTTCTGAGTTGTGGAACTGCTGAAGAAGTGACTGATGAAGGAACAAGAGACCTTTGAGAACATCACCTAACATCCCATAGTTACAGTTAGCTCTGGACTGTGCTCAAGAATTGTGGCAGGTTTGCTAAAACTTTACAGAGTCATTATCTGAGATCCAGATATTTTTAGTACAGATTACTAGCAAGGTCTTGGGTAATTCTGAGAATATTCACCAGTGATCAGTGCGATGTGTTTCAATGAAAGCATCAGCTACTCTTCATTGGACCATTTGCACAAGATTACCTTGAAAAGAGGTCCCAATCTTAAGAAAACACAACCATGCAAATACGACCATCACTACCAGACTGATTTCCACAAAGAAATTAGTGAGGAAATGGGGTGCCTGGATGGCTCAGTGGGTTAAGCCTCTGCCTTCAGCTCAGGTCATGATCTCAGAGTCCTGGGATCGAGCACCGCATCGGGCTCCCTGCTCGGCCGGGAGCCTGCTTCCTCCTCTCTCTCTGCCTGCCTCTCCACCTGCTTGTGATCTGTCTCTCTCTCTCTTTCTCTCTCTCTCTCTGTCAAATAAATAAATAAAATCTTAAAAAAAAAGAAATTAATGAGTAAAACAAAGCTTCTTGATCTGCAGTTTCCATTGGGAGTTTTGCATTCAATAACATCTGCAAAATTTAAGAATCTCTGAAGATAGAATGGTGTGGTTTACAATGTTGAATTTTAAGTCTGCCATCTAAGCAAAACTGGAGTATATTTCAATGATAAGGGAGTACATATTAAAGAATAATGAAATTTTAATTTCTCCCTCTTTGGTTACAATGCAGGGTATTCAAGTATCAATTCCGTTCTTTCCCCATTTAGCAAACATCAATTCTAGACCTACAGGTAACAACTCTAGAATAATGTATTTTACTGCCTCCTCTCAAGTGGCAGAAAGCAAGCTAGTTCTTTATGATGCTAAGAAAATCTGAGTACCTCTGAGCCTCCAGTTTCCAGTTCATAAACAGAGCAATCCTCCTTTTTACCTCTTTAAATATAGATGTAATGAATGCTTTAAGAAAATGTCAACTATCAGAAGCTAAAGAAAAGCACAGCAGATAGGAGATTCCCTTATAAATCATAATTAAGGAAGGTCTATTTATTAGTTGCCACGGTTATTCAACTTGGAATAAATGGACCAACTTCTTTTTACCATAGGATTAGGGTATCCAAAATTCAAGTATAGTGGAAAAGGCTTTAGGATATTTTAGATTTTCTTTCTAACTCCTGTATTAAGGGGAAGAAAAAGGGTGAGATTAAACTGAATATAGCAAGATTCAAAAACAGTCTGAAGTGGCAAAGAAAATGTTAAGTTTACATAATCCCACATTTTCATTTTTTTCAACTGACAGTTACCCTTGTAATCTACTAAATAATTATTCTAGCTCCTTTTTTTCAAAGTAAATGTAAAATGTTCCCTGGCATCTTGATTTAGGTTATTTTAAAGTGAAAATACTCTGGTGGGTTGTAAAATTGGTAACTATACATAACTAAGAATTAGTAAGAATGAAGGAAGACAGATAATTCCAGAACCAAAAAATTCAGCTGGGTCTTAAATCATCCTAGTGTCCATGATATTTTAGATACCAATTCCTTAGGAGAACTATTTTCAAATTAAAAGATTTGTTAAGGGGCACCTGGATGGCTCAGTGGGTTAAAGCCTCTGCCTTTGACGCAGGTCGTGATCTCAGGGTCCTGGGATGGAGCCCCACATCGGGCTCCCTGCTCGGCAAGGAGCCTACTTCCTCCTCTCTCTCTGCCTGCCTCTCTGCCTAATATCTCTCTCTCTCTCTCTCTCTGTCAGATAAATAAAATATTTTAAAAAATAAAATAAAATAAAAAAGATTTGTTAAAGGCTCTAAAAAGAAGGAAAGGGATCTAATATCTGTTGAGTTCCTATTCAGATGCAGACACATGCTGGAAATACACATTATCTCACNGCAGGCATTTCCCCCCCCCCCCCGACTTAGAGATAAGAAGACTGATATTCAGAAGAAATAAGTAACTTGCTTATGGTGGGACCAAGGTAAAATTCAAACGAAGGACCTCGGCTCTAATTTTTTCTTTTGCATCTTACCACTATCATTTAAAACATTGAGATTCTATTCTTTTATAAAGCTACCAATTAAGAAGAAAGTAATAGCCATTTAACACTTCCTGACGTTACAGACGCCCTACATTCTACTGGGCAGTCAGGAAGGTGACCAACAAACAAGCTGGAAGCAAGACACCCAGGCAAAAGTTTGAGCAGGTACTTTCTTTTTAGATCCTGGCTCTTGGTTTCTCCCTCCTTGTAAACTCATGGTTTAACAGTCAATAAAAATGGGTGAATTACAAAGCGTGGTAGGATAAAGAATGTCTAGGTAGACTAGTTTTAGGAAAAATTCGTAACAACTGGATTTTTTCACAGGGCAAGGTGTGAAAGGGGCAAACAAATCTCTTCCTGGATGAAAGTACATTTCTTCAATATCATACAAGTCATTATTCTCCTATATTAGCAAGGGAAAAAATTTGAATTATTAGGTTTCAATCGAATAAGTAATAAACTTAAAGCAGAATTTAAATGACCACTTTCAAATTCCACGCCTCGATTTTTCACGTTTCCCAATACATATAGGTGATTGTAAGAGTTCCAAAGCTAATGCACTTGACTATTTTTTTCTTAATAAATCTAATAATCCATTTTACAAGTATGTTGAGTAATTTCTTCGTCTATGAGGCTGAGTGAAAATAATAGGCCTTAAAAAGTTTAAAGAACAACAACTCAAGAAAAGGAGGAGTTTAACTCAAAGAAATAATTTTATCTTTTTATTGTAATATTTTTATACTATGATAATTAAATTACCTATAACAAAAAGCAATGTGTTAAACTTATATTTTAGGGCTTATTCTGAATCTAGAAATAGCTTATAGTCTTATTTTGTTCTTCAGTGTTCCTTGTAGTTTCACATGATCAACCAGGAATTCTCAACTGGGCCTATTTTTTTCTTCAAAAGTGCCATCAACAAAAGGAGAAAGAAGCAATCCTTCTTCTAACCTAATGTCTCTCTACAAGGACCTGAAAAGAACATCGCCCACCTTCTCTCTGCCAGAGACCATAGTTTGCTAATGCACAGAAATTCTGGCTCTAAGTCTACTGCTTTTTCTCACTCTGGTTGATGGATAAAGTAGGTTTGTTTTGTTTTGGTTTGGTTTTTGAGGGGAGGGGCAGAAGGAGACGGAGAGAGAATCTTAAGCAGGTTTCACACCCAGCACAGAGCAAACACTGGGCTCAATCTCCTAACCCTGAGATCATGACCTGAGCTGAAATCAAGAGTTGGCAACTTAAACGACAGTCACACTCGGGTGCCCCTCAAGTTTTAAACATGGCTCTCTGCCTCATTTCCATATCTGGAATACTATTTAGGACAGGAGAGAAACCTCTTTTTCATTAAGAGTAAGATTTTCTCTTGCAAAAGGAGGATCCTGGGGCACCTGAGTGGCTCTGTTGGTTAAGCTGCCAACTCTTGATTTCGGCTCATGTCATGATCTCAGGGTTGTGAGATCTGCCCCGTGCTGGCTCTGTGCTAGATGTGGAGCCTGCTTAAGATTCTCTTTCTCTCCATCTGCCTACCTCCCTCTCTAAAACAAAAAAGGAGGATCCTGTGAACATCTTATAAATTATCACCAATTAAAACAACTAAAGGCATCTAACACTCTTAAGTACTGTTATTAATGTTAAGTTAGGTATAAAAACTTGTTCTACTTATCCAAACTGATCACTGGACTGATCTAATTTTTGATTTTTATAATGTGACACAAAATTATGCAGTCTTTAGCTGAGAAATTACTGAGAACCTACTATGTGCCAGGCACTGTGCTAAGCTTTGGAAGTAAAAGAGTAAAGTCCAGCTGCTACCAAAAACATATGCTCAAGGCTTAGATTGGTGGCAGGGAGCCAGCTAGCTTGTGAAATGTTAACAAAGTATGTTAAATGCTATAGTAGTAACTTGCACAGCTTATCACAGAGTACAGGAAATACCTCCTACAGATGATGCTTGGACTTGAGCCTTCTTCATAGTTTTGTTGTTGTTGTTTGTTTTATGTTTTGTTTTGGTTTTTTTTTGAGAGAGAGAAAGAACGAACATGAGCAAGGGGAAGAACAGAGGGAGAGAGAGATAATCTCAAGCAGACTCCATGCTGAGCTTAGAGCCAGACATGAGGCTTGATCCCATGACCCTGAGACCATGACCTGAGCTAAAATCAAGAACTGGATGCTTAACCGACTGCACCAACCAGGTGCCCCCACTATATTTTAAAATTTCCTTATTTTCTCTCTGCAATCATCTTAAAGACATATTTCATAGCCCCTGTCATATTTTTCTGTCTCAAATTCTTGATGCTAACCCTCCTGCTTCCTTTTACTTATAGTAGGTGATGTCCACAAATTTATCATTTCTGTTACGACTTCTCCACTAAGTTTTATTTTCTTTGAGGTAATCTTTTTTCTTAAAAATTTTATTTACTTATGTGAGAGAGAGAGAGAGAGAGAGAAAGAAAGAGAGTGTGCAAGCACGCAAGCAGGGGTAGGGGCCGAAGGAGTGGGAAGGGGTTAAGACTCTTAAGCTGATTCGACATGGGGCTTGAGCTCACTACCCTAACTAAGATCACGACCTGGGCTGAAACCAAGAATCAGATGCGTAACCAACTGAGCTACCCAGGTGCCCCCCCCCACGCTTTTTAAAAATTTTATTTATTTGAGAGAGAGCTGGAGAGCAAGCACAAGTGGGGGGAGGGGCAGAGGGAGGAAAGGGAGAAGCAGCTCCCAGCTGAGTGGGTGGTCTGACAGGGGGCTCAATCTCAGGACCTGGGATCATGACCTTAGCAGAAGGCAATGCTTAACCGACTGAGTCACCCAGGCACCCCTCTTTGAGGTAATCTTATATGGCCTAGATTCTGAAAGTGATACGCTAAACTAGTTTTGCATTTGTTAACACGGAAGTCCCAGCAGACCAAATTATAATATGGTTACCATGGAACTCTCACTCCTGATTCTGGGTTTAAATATCCCATACCACCCAGGGAAGGTAAAATCAGACTTGAAACTCACGCTAAGACATAAGTTTGGGGATGGTGGCAAACTGTATTTTTCAAATTTGGCTGCAAATACACCTCTCCTTTCAAATAGTCTTCATGTAAGACCCTGACATTCTGGGCGCCTGGGTGGCTCAGTGGGTTAAAGCCGCTGCCTTCGGCTCAGGTCATGATCCCAGGGTCCTGGGATCGAGGCCCACATCGGGCTCTCTGCTCAGCGGGGAGCCTGCTTCCTCCTCTCTCCTCTCTCTCTGCCTGCCTCTCTGCCTACTTGTAATCTCTCTCTGTGTGTCAAATGAATAAATAAAATCTTTAAAAAAAAAAAAAAAAAAAGACCCTGACATTCCTCCCATGAAGTGGCAGGATCCATGCGCTCTCCCTCTTGAAACTAGATGGGCCCTTGTGATTGTCTCAACAACCAGAATATGATAGAAGTGACCTGTGACTCCAAAGGCTAGCTCATAAAAATGCCAAACATGGGGGTGCCTGAGTGGCTCAGTCAGTTAAGCGTTGGCCTTTGGCTCGCATCATGATTCCAGGGGTCTGGGATTGAGCCCCACATCCCACTCCCTGCCCAGTGGGGAGGTAGCTCAAGTCATGACCTCAGGGTCCTGGGATCAAACCCCGAGTCTGGCTCCCTACTCAGTTCGAAGTCTGTTTCTCCCTCTCCCATCGCCCCTCCCCTCCTCATGCTTTCTTTCTCTCTCTCTCTCGAATAAATACATAAAATCTTAAAAAATAAACAAAAAAACAAAAAAAACTTACCTTTTCAGAGGAGAATTTTTTCACCCTGAGTCTCAAGCAGATATTGTTGGAAAATTATCCCTCTGTAATAAAACAATACTGCATGCCAACACATAATGTAAATGTTTTACTGGACAAACAATATAACCTCCTTCAAATGTATGGTATCAGCACCATTGCTAAATTACCTTTCTGAAACTGCTAACTTATGAATATAAACTTCAGCTACCCCTTTCCTCATATATGTGGCAAGGTCTCATGTCCTCCACCTGAGTATCATAGGTTCACCCCTCCCCTGCTGACCACAAGACGATTCTTAGGGTGTGAGGAGAGTGTCTTCAATTGTATTTGTGTATGACAAAAAGCCTATTATTTTGATGTATGAAGGAACCAGAGTATGGTGGTCCCCAGACTCTGGCTGGGAATCTCTGTCTTCCCACCACCCTTTAATATAGCCCTTATAATTGAAATAATCTTATTTTTAAATTCTGAAACTGTGGCTTTGTTTTCTTCAACAATACACCATTTCTTATAGTCTTCCTCAACCAGCAGAAAGTTTCTCTAGATCACCTTTCTCTGTGAACTGTAGTCATTCAAAGGTTTTAGTGTTCAGGAATATGCAACTCTCCATATCCCCAGGGGGTTCATTTCCTGTCCCCGAATGGACATTGACATTCGAGCCCCTATTCAAGAGGGTCTATTTCTGGTCTCTTTCCCTCAAAGGTCATCACAACACTGGCTTATAATATGCTTACTGCTGTAACTTTGAAATATATTTTCTTTTTTGGAACCTTGAGATTTCCCCCTTTTTCTTATCAGCTAAGCTATATATTTAAACTGTGTTGTTGGTTGTTATACACTATTTGGTACTGTTGGGTTACATATTATAGGGATTATATAGGGGTTACATATTATCTTATTCTACCATGTTACTAGAACATCAAGTTCCTCAGCCAACTAGGGACAAGGAAAACATTCTATGTAGGGGAAATAGCATCTGCAAAGACTCTGAGTTGAACAACTTTGGTACATCCTTGAACTATTAGAAATCTAGTGTTGTTACAGGGAAAAGGTGATACAAGGTAATGAGTGGCAAGAAATAAGATGGAAAAGAAGACAGCTGCTAGATTATGAGCACTTTGTAATATAAACTAAGGCCTTTGAATCTTTTCTGTAGGAAATGGGGAGCTACCAAAGAGTATTAAGACTATTTCAACAGATCATTCAGCAAATTATATGGATAATGGATTTGGGTTGGGTAAGAGGTGGGGAGGTCTGTCAATAGAAAGGTCACATAGGTATCTTCTGGGCAAACAAAGACCAAAGATGAAGATCTGAATTATGGCAATAATAGCAGTGACTGAGAGGCAAGTAGAGATTAGAAACGTAAAGAGTTACAATGAATAGGAATTGGAGAATCTGAACAACCAAATGGATAATGAGATCAATGGGAACGCAGAAGAAATGGGTTTCACATGAGGAATTCAATTTTAGACACATGGTTATTATCTTGATATTGACGACAGGTGTGCAGTTAGATATCCTTGCCAAAGGGGAATTGTGGAAAATGGAAGTACCCTAATTCCACTGTGGATTCCATTTTTATTCTAGGAAACTGCATGCCCAACACTATTCAGATGACATTAACAGCATCAGGAGGCCAAGTATGGTGGCTAGTATGAGCTAATCCTCACGACCCAGGAGAATGAATTTAGGCCATCCTAGCCTAGCAATCCAGGAGAATAACTTAAGCCTCTGCATATAGGTATCCAAACTACAGCTATGGCAATCATCTCAGGCCTTTAAAGACATTCCATTTTTTTGTTCGAAAGACATCTTCACTGAAGCTGTATCATTCCAACACATGCACTAAGAAAGGCATTTAAACCTCATTTTTCCTGAGAACAAAAGGAGCACGAGATGCCCAAGAAGAAAAACAAGTAGCCCAGGTGAGAAATAAAACAGCCAGTGTCCTCGTCAGATGATGACCCAGAGTGTCACTTTTTATTTTTAAAACCTGCCCTTTCCTTCTCCAATGAGACTAAGAAAGAAAAAAGAAATTTATAAAGTCCCCTAAGGAAGACAGATATTAAAAATTTTTCAAGTGCCTTAGAATAAAACTCCTCTTTTGTTGACTAATTTTTTTCTTTCGGTTTTTTATTTTGGCATAATTCTAGGCTTCCAGAAAAGTTGGAGAACTAATACAAAGAATCCTTATATACTCCTCACCCAGATTCCCCAAATGTTAACAGCTTACCAATTTGCTCTATTATTTTCTCTCTATAAAATCCTCACTTTTTCCTAAGCCATTTGAGAGCAAGTTGCTGACAGGATACCCTTTTGTCCCTAAATACTTGACTGTGTATTTCCTAAAAACAAGGACATTGTCTTACATAACTACAGTATAAAAATAAATATCAGGGGCGCCTGGGTGGCTCAGTGGGTTAAAGCCTCTGCTTTCAGCTCAGGTCATGATCTCAGGGTCCTGGGATCAAGGCCCGCATCGGGCTCTCTGCTCAGCAGGGAGCCTGCTTCCTCCTCTCCCTGTCTCTCTGCCTGCCTCTCTGCCTCCTTGTGATCTCTCTCCCACTGTGAAATAAATAAATAAAATCTTTAAAAAAAAAAAATAATAAATAAATAAATAAATAAATATCAGGAAATTAACAGTGACACATTATTATCTAATCAACAGACCTCATTTGGCTTTGCCAATTGTCCCAATAATGTGTCAAAAGCAAAAGAAAATCCCAAATCACACACTGCATTCAGTTGTCACATCTTTAGTCTCCTTTAATGTGGAACAATTCTTTAGTCTTATTTTTTTAATTGAAGTACAGTTGGCACACAATGTTTTATTAGTTTTGTGTTTACAACACAGTGATTCCACTTCTCTATGCACAAGTATATCTACCATGTTACCATACAACCCTATTACAATACTACTGACTACATTCCCTATGCTGCACTTTTATCCCCATGACTTATTCATTCCATTCCATAACTGGAAGCCTGTACCCCTACTACCCTTCACCCATTTTGTCCATAGTCCCTTGACCCCAGGAAACTACCAGTTTGTTTTCTGTATTTATGGGTCTACTTCTGTTTTTTGTTTATTCATTTGTTTTTTTAGATTCCACATGAGTGAAATCATGAGATATTTGTCTTTCTGACTTTTTTCACTCTGCATAATACCCTCAAGGTCCATCCATGTTGTCATAAATGGCAAGATCTCATCCNTTTTTCACTCTGCATAATACCCTCAAGGTCCATCCATGTTGTCATAAATGGCAAGATCTCATTCTTTTTTTATGGCTGAGTAATATTCCAGTGTGTGTGTGTGTGTGTGTGTGTGTGTAATACCCTCAAGGTCCATCCATGTTGTCATAAATGGCAAGATCTCATTCTTTTTTACGGCTGAGTAATATTCCTGTGTGTGTGTGTGTGTGTGTGTGTGTGTGTGTGTGTGCATAATATACCACGCCTTCTTTATTCATCTATAGATGGACACTTGGGTTGCTTCCATATCTTGGCTATTAGAAATAATGCTGCAATGAACATAGGAGTGCAAATATCCTTTCAAATTAGTGTTTTCATTTTCTCCGGGTAAACAGTAGTGGAATTACTAGGTCATATGATATTTCTATTTTTAAGTTTTTGAGGAACTTTCATACTGTTTTCCACAGTGACTGCACCAATTTACATTCCAACTAACAGGGCATGAGGGTGTATTTTTCTTCACATCCTCACCAACACTCATCATTTCTTGTCTTTTTTATTTTAGCCATCCTCATAGGTGTAAGGTGATATCTCATTGTGGGTTTTTGATTTGCATTCCCCTGATGACTAGTGATGTTGAACATCTTTTCATGTGTCTCTTAGCCATCTGTATATCGCCTTAGGAAAATATCTATTCAGGTCCTCTGCCCATTTTTTAAATCAGATTTTTTTTTTGGTGTTAAGTTGTATAAGCTCTTTATATATTTTGGATATTAAACCCTTATTGGCTATATCATTTCCAAAAGTCTTTTCCCACTCAGTATGTTGCCTTTTCATTTTGTTGGTTTCCTTCACTGTGCAAACGATTTTGTTATTTTGGTGTAGTCTGCAGTTTATTTTGGCATTTGTTTCTCTTGTCTGAGGAGACATATCTAGATAAATGTTGCTTGGGCTGAAGTCAAAGAAATTACTGCCTAAGTTTTCTTCTAGGAACTTTATGGTTTTAGGTCTCGCATTTAGGTCCTTAATTCATTTTAAGTTTATTTTTCTAAGAAAGTGGTCCAGTTTTCCCAACATTGTTGATGACTCTTTTTCTCATTGCATTCTTGCCTCTTTTGTCAAGATTAGTTGGTCATATAATTGTGGGTTTACCTCTGGGCTTTCTATTCTGTTCCATTGATCTATGTGTCTATTTTTGTGCCAGTACCATACAGTTTTTATGGCAGCCTTGTAGTATACCTTGAAATCTAGAATTGTGTACCTCCAGCTTTGTTCTTCTTTTTCAAGATTGCTTTGGCTATTTGGGGTCTTTTGTGGTTCCATACAAATTTTAGGATTATTTGTTCTAGTTCTGTGAAAAATGCTGTTGGTATTTTGATAGGAATTGCTTTAAATTTGTTGACTGCTTTGGGTAATATGAACATTTTAATATGTCTTCTTCCAATTCGTGAACATAGAATATCTTTCCATTTGTTTGCATCATCTTCAAATTCTTTCATCAGAGTTTTATACTTTGGGATTTTAATTTACAAAATAATTTCTGGGTTCACTGCATTTAGATTAATGCATATAGCTTGTAACATTTCCATATTATAACACTTACCTGATGTTTACTCTTGTGACCTAAATATGATCAATTTTTGTGAATATTTCATGTGCACTTGAAAAAAAGATTTATTTTCCATTACTGGAGCTTAAAGTTTGATATATATACACATACTTACCTAACCACATTGTTTATTTGATTATGTTGTTTAGGCCTTCCCCATATTTACTTCTGTCTTATATTGGAAGCAGTTTGCTAAACTCTCCCATTATAAAGATTTTATTTATTTATTTGAAAGAGAGAGAGAGAGAGACAGTGAGAGAAAAAACACAAGCAGGGGGAGTGGGAGAGGGAGAAGCAGGCTTCCCACCAAGCAGGGAGCCCAATGTGGGGCTTGATCCCAGGACTGGGGGATCATGACCTGAGCCCAAGCCAGATGCTTAACAACTGAGCCACCTAGGAGCCCCTAAACTCTCCCATTATAAAGAACATGCGTATGTCTCCTAGTATGCCCTGTATTTTTTTGCTTTATAAGTGTGGTTGCTGTGTTACCTGTTGTATAGATCCTTGTAACTGTTATATCTTCATTTTGAATTGGGACCTTTTTGTACTGAAATGTGTTCTTTAATTTTAATGTCTTTTTTTTTTTTTTCTTGCCAACTTATGCTTTGGTATCAGGATTCTTCCATTTGTCTGGTATTTCTTTACTCATCCCTTTATTTTTAGCTTTTCTGATTCATGTGTTTTAGGTGTGTCCCTCATATACAGCATATAGTTGGTTTTTTGGCTAAATTGAAAATACTTTTTTGTTACAAGGTAAGCTGAGGCTATTCGCACTTATTGATACAATTCATATGTTTGGTCATAACAGTACCATATTTTTTATGATTATTAAGTGTACTATATTTATAGCTACTGTATTTTCTTTGTATCTTTTTTTTAAATTGTAAGATTTCTTTTATACTTAGGAAAGATCTCTGTTTCCCTATTCTAGTGATTGTTGTTGCACTTTATATAAAGAGAACTTTAGTGTGAGGTTTGATATCTAACTGGCTAGGAGTTAGGCTGTGCTTAATTTCTGCTGCAGCTTTAAGTGTAAGAGGCTTTCATTTTCTCCAGTGTCCTTTTTTGGTCTCTCTTGTTATCTTTAGGTTCCCTTAGAAGTTCCTACTTAAATATGGTCTGTGTCTTGCAGTTCTCAGTTTTAGAGTGGGAAAAGAAGTAACCATTAGACTCTATCATATGCCACCTCCTCATTTCTCTTTATCAGTCTACCCTCTCAACTCCTAACTTGTAAGCTTCCTGACAGTAGGAGCCTTGTTTGCCTTGGCCTAATTTGGCATATCCAGTGAATAAAACAGTATACATCACTTAGTAGGCATTTTAAAAATCTGTTAGATTAATGAACCAAGAGATAAGGTGCTTTTAACTCTGAAGCCCCTATCTTCCATGTTTTTGTGTTCATTGCCAATTGAGACAGAAGACAGCTTTAAATACAAAGAGCTTTTATGTATATGTAGAATACTATCAAATACTCAGTAACAATAGGATTTCTTCATGGCAAAAAAACCCCTGACTCACCCTCTTGGCCATTTTGGAAATAAGATTTTTTTTTTTACTTCATTCATGGATATGTTCCATTTTCTTATGATCCTGCTTATGTTTACTTACTGTATCCAAAAGACTGAAGTATTAAATTCATTGGGTATTGTTTAAACAAGTCTAGCAGTCTGGTTAAAGGCATAATTTAATATTTTAGAACATTTGACACATTAAAGACCACAAATAGACTATTCTAGTTGGACACGCTGTGATCTAGCTTCATGCAAGGCAACTAGAATGCTTCTCCTATGAAATAACTTTTGCAGCTGTACTTCATGACTTCCATATTAGGATGTCAATATATTCTTTTAATATACTTCATCTTACTTATAAATATTTCATTAAAATTATAGCATTTAATTATATTCCAATATACAAGCCAACATTGGCAATACACAAGCCAATATGTTAAGATAAGAAGAGCCTACTGCAAATTTTTTACGGTTACAGACGAATTTTTGAGGTTTAATGGTAGCTATACTGTTTATATGTAGTATTCACAAAGAAGACAGCAGAGAACTTACTAAAAAGTAATGCTGAAAAAAGTTCAAAAATAATTAGATTAGGAACTTGAACTTCATCCTGAAGACAACAGAGAGCCAATGAAGAATTTTAATCAGAAATGTAGCCATTTATGTTTAATAAAGATTATCTTGTTTAATTCCCTTTCATTGTACCATCTAATTTCTTTTTTTCTTAATTATTGTGCTTCTATAACTGGAATATAAGGTCCCACAAAACTACAGGTCATATCTGACTTATTCATTGTTTTTTTAAGATTTTATTTATTTATTTGAGACAAAGAGAGAGAGAGAGAGAGAGAGCACAAGCGGGGGAGGGGGACAGAGGGAGTGGGACAAGCAGACTCCCCACTAAGCAGGGAGCCTGATGCTAGACTCAATCCCTGGACCCTAAGATCATGACCTAAGCCAAAGGCAGACATTTAACCAACTGAGTCACCCAGATGCCCCTGACTTATTCATTGTTATAGGCCCAATACCATATAATGCAGGTGCAGTAGGTAAACAAACATGACTAAATGAATTAATGTAAAGAATCAGTTAAGAAGCTAATGCCTTTTTCTTTTTGGTGGGGGGAGGGGAGGTGGTGGGAAGGGAGTAGAGCTGGGCAACAAATAGTTAAGATCCAAAACCAATGAACTGTTAGTGGGAGCACAAAAAAACAAGTTTGAGAAATATTAAAAAGTGAGACTTAAAAACTGGTGGCCAAAAACACTTAGACAATGAAGAAAAGCAAAAGGTAAAAAATCACTTAAGACATTTCAAAACTTAACCACAAAGCTACCATTATAAAGACAGTGTGGGGGCGCCTGGGTGGCTCAGTGGGTTAAAGCCTCTGCTTTCGGCTCAGGTCATGATCCCAGCGTCCTGGGATGGAGGCCCACATCGGGCTCTCTGCTCAGCAGGGAGCCTGCTTCCTCCTCTCCCTGTCTCTCTGCCTGCCTCTGCCTACTTGTAATCTCTCTCTCTGTGTCAAATAAATAAATAAAATCTTTTAAAAAAAATAAAGACAGTGTGGAAATGGTATAAAGATAAACACTTAGCTCAATGAAATAGAACTAGAGTCCAGAAATAAACTCTTATATTTATGGTCAGTTGACTTTTTAAAAAAGATTTTATTTATTTATTTATTTGTCGGAGAGAAAGAGAGAGAGGGAGCACAAGCAGAGGGAGAGGCAGACAGAGGCAGAAGCAGGCTTCCCGCCAAGCAAGGAGCCTAACATGGGACTTGATCCCAGGACCCTGGGATCATGACGTGAGCCCAAGACAGACACTTAACCAACTGAGCCACCCAGGTGTCCCATATGGTCAGTTGACTTTTAACAAGGGTGCCAAGTTCATTTAATGGGGTAGAGAACAGTATTAATGTGCAGAGACAACTGGGTAGCTATATCTAAAAAACTGAGGCTTGGACCCTTACCTCACACTATATACAAAAATTAACAAAATGGATTACAGACCTAAATGTATGAACTATAACTATAAACCCTTTGAGGAAAACATAGAAGCACATCTATGTAACTCTGGATTAGACAATTGCTGCTTAGATGTGAGCAATAAAAGAAAAAAAATCGATAAAAAATGGACATAATCAAAATTAAAAACTTTTCTGCTTCAAAGGGCACTATCAAGAAAAGTGAAGGACCCCACAAAATGGTAGAGAGTATTTGCAAATCATAGCGCTGATAAGAGATCTGTACCTAGGCCACCTGGGTGGCTCAGTCAGTTAAGTGTCTGCCTTCGGCTCAGGTCATGATCCCAGGGTCCTGGGATCGAGTCCCACTTTGGGTTCCCTGCTCAGCAGGAAGCCTACTTCTCCCTCCTCCTCTGCCTCCTGCTCCCCCTGCTTATACTCTCTCTCTGTCAAATAAATAAATAAAATCTAAAAAAAAAGACAGATCTGTATCTAGATTATATAAAGAACTCTTATGACAATAAAGACAAATAATTTAATTTTAAAATGGGCAAAGGATTCAAAAAGATAGTTCTCCAAAGAAGATATATAAATGGCCAAAAAGCACATGAAAAGATGCTCAATGTTATTAGCTAATAGATAAATGCAACCTGAAACCTCTATAACACACCACTTCACATTCATTAGGATGGCTAAAATAAAAAAGACAGACAACATCAAGTGTTAGCAAGGATATGGGGAAATTGGAATCTTCTTTCACTGATGGCAGAATTGTAAAATACAGCCACCCTGGAAAACCAATTTTAAAAGGTTAAACAAAGTCACCATATGACTCATCAATTCTACTCCTAGATATATATCCAAAAGCAAGAAATATATACATCTATACAAAAACTTATATGCAAATGTATATAGCAGTATTATTCATAACAGCCAAAAAGTAGAAACAATTCAAATATCCATCAACTGATCGACAGATAAACAAAATGTGGTAAGTCCACACAAAAGAATATTTTTCAGCCATAAATAGAAATGCAATACTAGGGGTGCCTGGGTGGCTCAGTGGGTTAAGTCTCTGCCTTCGGCTCAGGTCATGATCTCAGGGTCCTGGGATCGAGCCCAGCATCAGGCTCTCTGCTCAGCAGGGAGCCTGCTCCCCCCTCTCCCTCTGCCTGTCTCTCTGCCTACTTGTGATCTCTCTCTTTCTGTCAAATAAATAAATAAAATCTTAAAAAAAAAAAACAAGAAATGCAGTACTAATACATGCTACAACATAGATGAACCTTGAAAACATGCAAAGTGAAAGATGACCACAAAATAACAAATATTCCATAACAGTATTTTTATGAAATGTCCAGAATATGGAATCCATAAAGACAGAAACCTTATTGGTGGTTACCTAGAGCTAGGAGATGAGGTGCTGGGGAGGGGGGTAGACTACTAGAAGTATAATTCTTTTTGAGGTGATGAAAATGTTCTAAAATTAGGTAGTGGTGATCACTGCACAACTCTGTGTATATACTAAAACCCACTGAATTGTACACTTTATTTTTATTTACTTACATATTTTTTTAGAGGGAGAGACAGAGCATGCACACATGTGCCCATGTGTGAGTGGTGGGGAGGGGCAGAGGAAGAGGGAGAGAGAATCTTAACCAGGTTCTAGGCACAGCCTGGAGCCCTATGTAGGACTCAGTCTCATAACCCTGAGACCATGACCTGAGCCAAAAGCAAGAGTCGGACACTTAGCCAACTAAGCCAACCAGGCGCCCCTAAATTGTACACTTTAAAAGGGTGTTATGGTATAGAAATCATATCTCAATAAAGCTGTTATCAAAAACAAAGACCTATTACTTGTGGTCTTTAATAGATCATCCCATCCCCCCACCCCTGTGCTTTCCAGTTGACTGACGCAAAATGCTCAATCTCCACAAACAAAAACATGCTGAAACTCCTCCAGTTTTATAAATATAGGCCTGAGAGTTAATGTAAGGAACAGTGAGAATGTGAAGTCCTTGAAGGCCACAAAAGTCAACAAAACAGTTCTAATTCCTTTCATTCCTGACCCTGTTATTTACCTCTTTTTTTTTTTTTAAGATTTTATTTATTTATTTGACAGAGAGATCACAAGTAGGCAGAGAGGCAGGCAGAGAGAGAGGAGGAAGCAGGTTCTCCGCCGAGCAGGGAACCCGATGTGGGCCTCGATCCCAGGACCCTGAGATCATGACCTGAGCCGAAGGCAGAGGCTTTAACCCACTGAGCCACCCAGGCGCCCTGTTATTTACCTCTTATCATAGTATCTTAGACATAGTAAGTGCTCAATAAATGTTTGCTCAAATAAATCTTCAAATAAGAGATTAGGGAACCAGAATGATTATAAAGCAGTATTGTTATAATGAGGCTTTCCAGATGAACAATAATTTCTGAATTTCACTTCTTTTATTTTCTTTTTGAAGATTTTGAGCAGGGAGCCAGACACGAGGCCTGATCCCAAGACCCCAGGATCATGACCTGAGCTGAAGGCAGACGCTTAACCAACTGAGCCACCTGGGCGCCCCTGAATTTTACCTCTTTATTTAATCGTCAGCCAGTTTTTTTAGGAGGAAAGATTTAAGAAATCTTCAGCACATGACCCTAATAAGGGATACTATCATTACCTTCTTGAATGTTTTAATTAAAAACATCCTTCATGTAGAACAGCTCTATAGCAGAGTTGAAGCAAAACACAAGAAACACCCCATTACCCTGTTGGATGAGGGAATGGGTTATTCTGGTTAATACCAACTTGCTGTATATAGATTAGTATTTGTCAAATGAAAAGGAAGAAAATACACAACAAATTGTGTTGATCATAGTCTTATCTTTCTTGAGTAAGTGAGAAAACATTTGGGTATCCTGTACTGCCTTAGGATCATTGCTTTGACCAGCTATCATTATTCTCCATGTTGGGCTGTTGTTCTAATGGGTATTCAGAGATTAAGTTTCAGTTGAAAGAATGCCAGGTAGACCAACTTTTATTATAGGACAGTGAAACCAAGAAAATTGATAGCTCAAGCCTACAAGCTGAAACATCTTTAAAAAAAATAATAAAAGAAAGAAAACAATGGGCAATTAATCACTAAATCATGAAAGGAATAAAAGCTGAATAAAAGCTTAAATAAGAAGAATATTACCATTTGGGAATCCTTACAGAGGGGAGGGGTCGAGAAGGAAGTTTCATATAGCCCTTCAAATATGAAATGTTTGATTCCTGGTGGGATGTAAAAAGAAGAGGAAGAGAAGGAACTCTGCAAATGCTGTTTTGATGAAGACATAAAAACAGAAAAGTCTATTTATCTCTGCATCTTTCAATGGCTTTCTCTGTGTCCATTCCAAGTAGCAGACAACTACACTAAGCCGAACACAGATGGATGCAGAGGTATAATGCTCCTTTGGGGTAGGTACATAGCAGCAATTTTATGTGACCTGGAACTTTCATCAAATCTGTAAGTTTCCAGGTGCTGCCAATTCAACCTTTAAAAAGCTCTACTGTAGGGGCGCCTGCGTGGCTCAGTTCCTTAAGCGGCTGCCCTCGGCTCAGGTAATGATCCCAGGGTCCTGGGATTGAGTTGCGCATCAGGATCCCTGCTCAGCAGGGAGCCTGCTTCTCCTTCTGCCTGCTGCTCCCCCGCTTGTACTGTCTCACTCTCTGGCAAATGAATAAATAAAATCTTTTAAAAAAAAAAAAGCTCTACTGTAC
The DNA here is from genome assembly GCA_002007465.1 of Ailurus styani. Lineage (NCBI taxonomy): Eukaryota > Metazoa > Chordata > Mammalia > Carnivora > Ailuridae > Ailurus > Ailurus styani. The sequence goes on from LNAC01000039.1 coordinate 2,472,784, forward strand.
ATCAGGAAAAATACACAGCCCAAAATATGTAACAGGGTTGCTTAGTGGAACAAGGGATACCATTCCCTGAAAAGTACAGTAACAAGTCTACAGAAAATCTTACGTAAGATTTAAAGAACTCACACATTAAATGTTAAGTAAATAGGACATCTACCTTAGAACTTCATGTTAAATGAAGATAAGGTTAACTTCCCTTTCCCCCATCATATTCATTTTATAGCCTGAAAGGTAAACGTAAGTTTTTCTCCTCAAAAAATCAACATATTTTAAAAAATTAAGGTATTAATTATTGAATAAATAGTTATGTGTATTCATAGGGAGAAGAAGCTGGAACTGAATGCAGTGACCCACTTTTCTTCTGGGTTCTCATATTCAGTAATTAAAACAATTTAAAGGGCGCCTGGGTGGCTCAGTCGGTTAAACGGCTGCCTTCGGCTCGGGTCATGATCCCAGTGTCCTGGGATCGAGTCCCGCATCGGGCTCCCTGCTCAGCAGAGAGCCTGCTTCTCCCTCTCCCTTTGCCGGCCGTTCTGCCTACTTGTACTCTCTCTCTCTCTGTGTCAAATAAATAAATAAAATCTTTAAAAAAAAAAATAAAACAATTTAAAAAGATATTCGTACAATGAGGAATAGATTTTAAATTTCAGACTTATTAAATTGTTATTATTAAAAAGTATACTGAATACATGCAGGAAGGTTATAATTGTAAAGAGCATTGTATGGGGGAATGTAGATTTTTAAAAAAATCAAAAGTTGGAAGGTATCCAAGAGCTCACCAGTCCAAATCTCATTTTACAAAAGAACCAGTCAGGGCCAACGGAAGCTTAACTGACTCATCCAAAATGCCTGGTAATCTCAAGATTAAGGCACAGCACAGTTATAATATTTTAACATTAAAGCTAACTGAATCACATTCAACCAGGAAGAAATATCTTTCAAAGGTGTAACCAGTTTTGTTCCTTCATGGTAAAGTGATCTTCTGAGTTGGAAAGAGAATATGAAGATCAACCAGCAATCACTTTCAGTAACAAAGGAAATCTTCATAGTATTTCCCTAAGATCTAAAGCAATGAAAAAGGTAAAAATAAAGCAGGAAAGCGCAAAGGTACGGTTCTCCCTGCAAGCATGTTACATCTGAATTTGATCTAAGAAAAGGAAAATCACTAGTGGAGCAATTTAATTCACAAGCTGCTTCCCCTTCAAGTAAGTCTGACAGGTTTGTGAATTTTCTGCCAACCACTGCACTCTGCTTCTATATCCTGACCATTGTGGACTCAACATTCCCCAAAACGGCCTGACTTGACCTACTCAGACCCTGACATCTGGAAACCGCATTTTTACCCCCTTCTCCCCACCACCTGTGAAAAAGACCAAAAAGGCTGGTTGGCTGTTCCTAAAGCTGAGATGACAGGCTTGTAGAAGCACCTGTGACCTCTGACCTGCAAGCACAATTCTCACTTGCAAGACTAAGTGAAACGGCAGCCTGGATTTCTAGAAATTTTAGCAATTTTCACTTAAATGAACCATCTCTAGAAACCCTGGGTAGATTAACATGAATGAGCTGCTTAAAATTTTTCTCAGCAAATCTTTAACTCTCATTTTTGCTGACACCTTTAATTTTATATAAATAAGGAAGAGTAATTACAGAGATAGGAAGGAAGAAAATTTTTTAAGGAATAAAAGCATTATTTTCTCTGTTTGACTTCAAGATAAGGTAAAAAGGGCACCTGCCCAAGGCTAATATGAAGCATGCCAAAAGTATAACCAAAATACCAATGAATAAATATGAAAATTAAGATAACACTGAGGCATAAAGATCTGAAAGATAATAAGTACCCCCAATTATTTTGTGGGAGTCCCAGGAACAAAAATTGCCTTCTGGTCCTACTAAACATCCCTAGAGGCTTTAACTGTGAGTCCAATAGAGAACTACATTAGAAGCTGCAATGATTTCATTTTCTCCAGCTCTTGATGTATTAAGAAAGGTCCAAATTACAGTCTGAGACTAAATGTTAAAAAATGTGTGAAATTACTTGTGGTGCCAGTGAAGAAAGTGATTAGAAAACTAGAAGAGTGGTATCAAAATGAGTAAACTCACAGAAACTGGCATTCATTACATGATGTCAATCCAATTTAATCAATCGAATTACTTTACTCTAATTTCCTTTACCTATTTATTTCCTTAATCACCATTATTGAAACTAGATGATCTAAAATTACGTTCCTAATGGGGAAAGTCTTACCTCTTAGAAAAATCCTGGACTCAATTTCCTCACCAATAGTCACAAAACATAAGAGATGACAGAATACGTCAATGTTTACTTCAAAATAGCACAGTGTATCATCCAAACCCAGACACTATTGAAAGTGAAAGGAGGCACTATTTAAAATTATAATAGGCACAGATCCAGAGCAACAGAACTCTGATTCACTGCAAATGGGAATACAAAAATGTTAAGAGCCACTTCAGAAGACAGTTTGATGACTTCATGCAAAGTGAGACACAGATTCACCATACAACATACCAGTAATGCTCTTAGGTATTTACCCAAATGAACTAAAAACATTATATTTATGGGGCACCTGGGTGCTCAGTCAGTTAAGTGTCTGCCTCCAGTTCAGGTCATGATCTTGGGGTCCCGGGATCGACCCCCATGTCAGGCTCCCTGCTCAGTGGGAGCCTGCTTCTCCCTCTACCTCTGCCTGCTGCTCCACCTGCTCGTGCTCTCTCTCAAATAAATAAATTCTTTAAAGCTATAAAATAAAAAATGAAAACACATGTTTATGTAACAACCTATGTGTGAATTTTTATAGCAGCTTTATTCATAATCACTAAAAACTGGAAGCAGCCAAGATACTGTTCAACAGGGGAATGAATAAACGAACAGAGACATTCATACAATGTAATACTACTCAGTGATAAAAAGAACAATTAACTGATTCGCCCAAGGTGAATGAATCTTAAAAACATTTTGCTGAGTGAAAAACATCGTATCTGCAAGATTACATATGATTCCTTTCATATGATATTATGGAACAGCTGAAACTAAAGGGACAAAAAACAGTTAAGTGGCTGTCAGGGGTTAGAGCAGTGCAGAGTGGTTTACTACAAAGGAGACATAGGGGGATTTTTAGGGTGCTAGAATAACTCTGTCTGGTACTAAGATGCTGGATACATTACACTGCATATTTGGCAAAACCTAAAGAACTTTATAACACAAAAAGTGAACTTCAGGGGTGCCTGGGTGGCTCAGGCGTTAAGCATCTGCCGTTGGCTTGGGTCATAATCCCAGGGTCCCGGGATGGAGCCTTCCATTGGGCTCCCTGCTAGGCAGGAAGCCTGCTTCTCCCTCTTGCACTCCCCCTGCTTGTGTTCCCTCTCTCACTATGTCTCCCTCTGTCCAATAAATAAATAAAATCTTAAAAAAAAAAAAGTGCTTTAATATATGCACATTTAAAAAACCAACTGAGACATTAGGGATCTCAGGATGGAATGCAAAGGCATCTACCTGTATGATAAATGTCTAACATAATTTCACTTAAGGGGGTGCAGGAAAAAAAGGAAAAAAGGAGTTGCCCTAAATAACTTTGGAAAATTATGTTTAGACTTGAAACAGTAAGGCTAGAAACACAAGGAACTATATATAAACCCTGTTTTCTAGTTGGTTGTCTCCCACAGAAGGAGTTAATATTTTTTAATTTTATTTTTTATTTATATTTATTTGAGAGAGAGAGGGAGAGAGAGAGCACAGAAGCACATGGTAGGGGAGGGGTAGAGGTCTCGAGTAGACTCCCAATTGAGTATGGAATTCACGACCCTGAGATTACAACCTGAGCTGAAATCAAGAGTTTGACGCTCAACTGACTGAGCCACCCAGGCGCCCTAGAGTTAACACTTCTAAAACTGCTTTACACATATACTATAGTTGAACAAATAAAACAATGAATGATGGATGTGGGAGCCAAGTTTTTCATAGTTGGAGAGGCAAGTTATAGATAAATGAAGTGGGAAGCTGGAAAGAATCCTATGGTACTAGGTTAGAATCAGCATCATTAGTATGAACTCACATTTAAATAGACACAGATGGAAAGATACAGAAATAATGAAAGATATGTATGTATATATGTATGGGTTTAGTATACATCTATTTCCTTGTTCTGTTTGTTGAGAGGTCCTAGAAACAGGAACACTCTTGTAGCAATGAGCACACTCACTGCCCAGATACTGGTTTCTAAATGCCATTATCCAATAAAAAGACCAGAACTCCCTGGGAAAATGGCTGCTTCTAGGACTAGACTAGGGAAAATACAAGAAAAGTCCAAAGCATTTTGTGGTACCACAGAGTAAGGAAGAAGGAAGAAAGAAAGAAAGAAAAGAAAGAAAAGGAAAAAGAAAAAAAAAGAAAAAATAAGAAAGAGAAAAGGAAAAGAAAGAAAAGGAAAAGAGAAAAGAAAAGAAAGGAAAGGAAAAAGGAAAAGAAAAAGAAAAAGATGTTCCCAAACAAAAACTAAAGGATTTAGTGACCACTAAACCAGCTCTGCAAGAAATATTAAAGGGGACTCTTTGAATGCAAAGGAGAGACCAAAATGACAAAGAAAGGATCAGGAAAAAACCTCCAGAAATAATGAAAAAACAAGTAATAAAACAGCAATAAATACATATCTGTCAATAGTTAACTCTGAATGTAAATGGACTAAATGCTCCAATCAAGACATAGAGTGTCAGAATGAACTAGAAAAGCAAGACCCACCTACATGCTGCCTACAAGAGACTCATTTTAGACCTTAAGACACGTGCAGATTGAAAGTGAGGGGGTAGAGAAACATTTATCATACAAATGGATCTCAAAAGAAAGCTGGAGTAGCAAGATTACATAGGACAAACTAGACTTTTTTGTTCTTGTATTTTTTTTTTAAGATTTTATTTATTTATTTATTTGACACAGAGAGAGAGAGTACAAGCAGGGGGAGCGGCAGGCAGAGGGAGAGGGAGAAGCAGGTTCCCTGCTCAGCAGGGAGCCTGATGTGAGGCTGAATGTGGGGCTCGGTCCCAGGACTCCAGGATCATTACCTGAGCCGAAGGCAGATGCTTAACTGACTGAGCCACCCAGGTGCCCCTGTTCTTGTATTGTTTTTATCCTGCTTTGGTTATCAGGGTAGTGTTGGCCTCATGGAATAATTTTGAATGTGTTCCCTCTATTCCATTATTTTATGAGATTTTGATAAAGATTGTCATTAATTATTTTTTTTAATGTTTGGTAGAATTCAACTATGAAACCCTGTGTTCTTGGGCTTTTCTGTGCTGGAATATTTTTGATTCCTAATTCAACTTTCATTCTTGTTATTGGTCTAAGAAGATTTCCCATTTCTTGGATTCAAGATTCATGATTCAATCCTGGTAACTTGCACATTTTTAGGAATTATCTGGGTTTTTTTTTCTAAGTTATCAGATTTGTTAGTATATAATTGTTCATAGTAATCTGTTATCACACTATGTATTTCTATGGTTATTTGTTGCACTGTTTGCTCCTCCATTTCTCATTTTGGTTTTTGAGTCTTCTCTCTTTTCTCAGTTAGGTAGTTAAAGCACTGCCAATTTTTTTTTTTTTAAACTGGTCATTACTTTCGATGTTATACTATTGTTTATTCTGGTCTCTATTTTATTCACTTAGGAATTTTCTTTGTTATTTCCTTCCTCTAGTAAATTTCAGCTAAGTTTCTTCTTTTTCTAGTTCCTTGTGGTGTGATGTTGTTTATTTGAGCATTTATAGCATAAATTTCACTCTAACATCTGCTTTTGCTATATCCCATAGGTTTTGGAATTTTGTGTTTTTCTTCTGAGACATATTTTCATTTGCTGTCTGATTTCTTACTTGGCCCATTGCTTGTGCAGTAGTGTGTTGTTCAATATTTACATATTAAATATTTAATATTTACATTGCAGATTTTCCAGCTTTGCTTTATTGTTGATCTTTAGTTTTACACCATTGTGGTCAGAAAATATACTTGATATTATTTTAGTTTTCTTAAATTTATAATATTAGTTATGTATCTTTTTATGTGATTTAACCAGGGAATTTTTTTGTGTAAACACACACACACACACACACACACACACAAAAGGATGAGGGTATGTCAAAGGAACATAGGAGCTAACCTGAAAGAACTCCCAATGACCAAACCTAGAACCATCTGAGCAACAAAACAACACAGTAATAGGTAATTAAAAGTATAAAATAAAGACACATGAGTCCATGCTGATAAAAATAAATAACTGAAGAAATAAAAAGGGAGAAAAGAGAGATCTTTCTTACAGAAGAGTTTCAAATAATTTATGTAGTTAGCTCCTTTTGAGAGTGGGCTGGACTTAGTGACTTGCAAAAAATAGAGTATGGGGTCTACAGGTAACTTTACATGTGCCAAGTATGACCTTTGTCAGATGAGCAAGGTTAACATCAAAAATGACAAGTCATACCGATAGAAAGTACCCCTAATATTATGGGTTAAAGGGGGGAATTCATCTCTGTGGTGTCGTTCCTAAAAAAAAAAAGAAAGAAAGAAAGAAAAGAAAAAAAAAAAAGAAATAGGCTCAGTCTATATGAGAAAAATATCAGGCAAACCCAAACTGAAGAACACTACACAAAATAGTTGCCCAATGACCCTCAAAACCATTAAAGTCATGAAAGATAATTAAAGACTGATAAACTGTCACAGAACAGAGGAGACTAAGGTGACATGACACCTATATGCAATGTACCATTCTTATGATTGAATCACAGGACAGAAAAATAACAGTGGAAAAGCTAGCATAATCTGGATAAAATCTGGAGTTTAGTTAATAGTAATATATTACTGTTGATTTCTTAGTTTTGACAAATGTACCGTGGTTATGTAAAATATTTATAACAGAGGAAAACTGGCTGAGGAGTGTACAGGAACTCTGTAATAGATTTGCAACTTTTCTGTAAATCTCAAATTACTCCAAAATAAAACGTGTATTTAACAATTATGCCAGGAAAAGATATAAACCAGAACTGTCCTGGAAAAGAACAGGACATTATGCTCATCTGATGTATAATCCAAGTCTACCTTCGCTCTTAATATTCTTTGCCAAAAATCTAGAGAATAACAATTGAGTTTGTGCTATTCAGTGATCAATGGAAAATCTAATTGGATTCCATCACTGCTAAAAAAAATTTTAATTTTTTACATCTTTGTTATTCCTAGCAGCACGAAATACAAAATAATGCTTTAAACAAGGCTCCTTGAACTGATGGGGGGGGGAGGCAGGGAATGCAGAAGAAAAGATAATTTATGATAAAAAGACTTTTTACTTTGAACTTCCTATCCATTCAAGTTTTATATTTAGGGCCTAAGTATTTTACTCCTGTGGAAGAGAAAACAACAATATGACTATTAGAAAAGAAATCCCATTATTCATAAGATCAGTGATGAACTGGGAGGCCCACAACACTATACCTACAGCTCAGGAGAGATAAGAAAGAAAGACAAATTGGTAGAATTTTAAAAAGAAGAAGAAGAAGAAGACTACTTATAAGGATAAGCAGGAATAAAGGAAGATATGAAAAGCTGACCAACCACATTCTATCCTGACTGGTAGCAAACAGACTAGAATTTTAAATTAACTCTTTGGGGGCGCCTGGGTGTCTCAGTTGTTAAGCCACTGCCTTTGGCTCAGGTCATGATCCCAGGGTCCTAGGATGGAGCCCTGCATCTGGCTCCCTGCTCAGCAAGAAGCCTGCTTCCCTCTCCCACTCCCCCTGCTTATGTTCCCTCTCTTGCTGTGTCTCTCTCTGTCAAATAAATAAAATCTTTAAAAAATAAATAAATAAAAGTAAAAATAAATTAACTCTTTGTACAACTCTGTCTGCTATGGTAAGGGCTAACATTCTCCTTAGAGTTCCTGCTGACAGAAATAGTTTCTATTCCAAGCAGGGAGGGTAGGGAGGAGAAATTACAGAGAGGGTACAGAAATCATCTGGAAGTAAATATTTTTCTTGATGCTCTTCCCCCTTCAATAGTCGTATGAGGGGAGGTAGGTGTTTTAGGGAGTTAAAGGTATTTCTAGTATACTAAAATGGCATAAAGTCACATATTTCATTGGGAGAGGGAGGCGCACCAAACTAGAAATACTGACAAAGTGATTTTCTAGACTGGACAGTGTAACAATGCATATTATAACTAAACCTAACACTAATATAATATTACCCTTATTTTTTACCACAAGTTCCATTTTATTCATTTACCTAGTCAATAAATACTTCATGTTTATGTTAGGGATTTTTTTGAACAGCTCTGTAGGCTCTGAAAAAAATACATGCTCATTATTTTAAAATTCAAGCAATTGGGCGCCTGGGTGGCTCAGTGGGTTAAAGCCTCTGCTTTCGGCTCAGGTCATGATCTCAGCGTCCTGGGATCCAGGCCCGCATCGGGCTCTCTGCTCAGCAGGGAGCCTGCTTCCTCCTCTCCTTGTCTCTCTCTCTGCCTGCCTCTCTGCCTACTTGTAATCTCTCTCTCTGTGTCAAATAAATAAATAAAATCTTTAAAAAAAAATTCAAGCAATTCAAACACATACAAAAATGACAGGGGGGAAAATCATCCTACAACGTACTACACGGAATTTAACATTTGTGAAAAGAACCTAAAAATCTCTCTTTGCCTGGCACATTAATAAATATTTTATAGAAAACACTTTAGCCACTTCTCATATAAGAAAAACTTCTTTAAAAAATGAATAACCGGGCACCTGGGTGGCTCAGTGGGTTAAAGCCTCTGCCTTTGGCTCATGTCATGATCTCAGGGTCCTGGGATCGAGGCCCGCATCGGGCTCCCTGCTCGGTGGGGAGCCTGCTTCCTCCTCTCTCTGCCTGCCTCTCTGTCTACTTGTGATCTCTCTCTCTCTGTCAAATAAATTTAAAAAAATTTTTTTAAATGAATAACCAGCTATGAAGTTTGAATTTTATACCAATACTAATCCTATTTTCTTATTAAAAATAATCTGAGAATTCAGTCTGATGATTTTCCTTCACCTATAGCATACTGAACAGAATTTTTCTCTGCCTATTTCTACTTAACCTATAGTACATAAAATGGTTAGTTACTACACGCAGCAGTAAAAAGGAACAGTTAAACAAACAAACAAACAAACACTAAACAGCGTGCCTGGGTGGCTCAGTAGGTTAAGTGTCTGCCTTCGGCTCAGGTCATGATCCCAGCATCCTGGGACTGAACCCCGCATCAGGATCCCTGCTCAGGGGGTAGTCTGCTTCTCCCTCTCCCTCTTCCCTTCCCCCTGCTCATGGCCACACATGTTCTCTCTCTCTCTCAGGCTCTCTCAAATAAATAAATAAATCTTTTAAAAACACAGTAAAATACTGTTGAAAATCACCTTATAAGGGGGAGAGATGACCACACAAGCAGTTTCACATTTTGCTTGAATTTCGGTTCCATGTTCACCTTGAAAATTCTCAAAAGAAAATTTTTCAGGCATTTTCTTTCTAAATACAATTTTAAAGGAACTTGAGCATGATTCATTAGCTTAAATGTGAATGTGAAAAATTACAACATTTAAGGCTTTCACAGATCTGAATTTTTAATGCAGACATAGAGTCAAAGAATTTTTCACAAGGGAAAAGCAAACATTACTCTCTTCCTCCTCCTTCCTTTTCACTCTCAGTTACGTCAATATCTATAGATGGGTCTCCGGACTTCCATCCTGGCCTCCCTCCACTTTCTCTCTACCCGACTCTAGTGTCAGAAGTACAGGCACAACCAGGATTGATCCCAGAACAATTCCACCAAGACCTCAAACTCAGCACTCCACTACTTGGAGTTTTGCCTCTGTTTTGACTCCTTTCTTGCTTCCCCATACCCAATACACTGTTTTTATGCCCAACGCAGAGAGGGGCAGGATGGGATACTACTGCCCATGTCTCTACCTAAGTTTCTTCTTGGTATCATTTTGGATATTGGTGGGGCTGTTAATCTTTTAAAAAACCCAGCACTTGGAGGCACCTGGGTGGCTCAGTTGGTTAAGTGCCTGCCTTGGGCTCAGGTCATGATCCCAGGATCCTGGGATCAAGCTCCACGTCAGGCTCCCTGCCTAGCAGGGAGTCTGTTTCTCTCTCTCTCTCTCTCTCTCTCAAATAAATAAGTTAAAAAAAACCAACAGCGCTTGGTTTAATTAATTCTTTTCTATTGTTTGTCCATTTTCTGTTTCACTGATTTCAGCTCTTACTGCATTCCTTTAACCTACTTTGGATCTACTTTGCTCTTCTTTTCTATTCAAGTAGAAGATTAGACCACTGTTTTAAAACGATAAATTCCCTCTAAGCATTGCTTTCACTGCATCCCACAAATTGACATGCTGTCTTTCATTTTCATTCAAAATACAGTTGACCTCTGAACAACACTGACCGTAATGTGTTGCCTGTTGCCCCATATGTGAAAAAGTTGTTTCAGGTATCTTGTCTAGTTTTCTAGTTGTTTATAGAGACAAGGCAATTCCAGATTCTGTTATTCTCTCCTGGTGACAAGCAAAAGTCCGTTTCTCATCATATTTGACTGTATGTCAAACACTATACATAACTATAGAGATAACAGTTAGTATTATTTTCCACAGAGGTTTTGCCCTTTCCTCTGTTAGGCAAAAAGGACTGAATTGGGTAGGTGTTGGAATGTAGCTTTAGATAGACCTTACTCACCCCTATTTTCAAATGTCTTGAGGGCAAAACTGTCAGCTATTTGGTGCAGTCCCCTTCCTCTAGATTAGTGGTTCTCAGAGTATAGACTGTGGACCTCCAGAGGTCACCGAAAGGTTTTGGGTTTTTTTGGGGGGGGGAGGTTAGTTATAAGAATAAGATATTACTTGCCTTTCTCACTATGTTGACATTGACACTGATGGTACAAAAGCAATAGTGGGTAAAACTGCTGCAGTCTTAGCACAATTCAAGGCAACAGACAGCAACCATATAATTATATTCTTCAGTGCCATGCACTCACAGTAAGAGAAATACTAGTTTTACTTAAAAAAACACTCTTGATGAGGAGTGTCTGGGTGGCTCAGTTAGGTGACCGACTGGATTTTGCCTCAGGTCAGAGCTCAGGGTCCTGGGACTGAGCCACATGTTGGGTTCTGTGCTCAGTGGGAAGTCCACTTTAGGATTCTCTCTCCTTCTACCCCACCTCCCCCTGCTCTCTTTCTTGTCTCTCTAAAATAAATAAATAAATAAATAAATAAATAAATAAATAAATAAATAAATAAATAAATAAATAAATCTATGTTTAAAAAAAATCTCTGATGAAATAGCAGCTAATTTTATTAAATCTTTATCTCTGAGTACACATCTTTTTGATAATCCAAGTTACAAATTGGAAAGCAAGCATAAAGCATTCTGCTGCATACCAAAGTATGGCAGCTGACTCAAAAAAAAAAAAAGCACTCATGTGATTCTTTGAGCCATAACTGAGTTAGCAGTTTTTTTGTTTGTTTCCCCCCACAAAACACCATTTTTTCTTGAAAGAACAACCAATAGACAAATTACGCTCTTTTGACTTAGCTATTCAGCAGGTGTTTTCTCAAAAATGAATGCAGTGAGCCTGTTACTTCAAGGGATAAAAATAACAGTATTTATCACCAACAACAGAATTTGAACTTCTAGGCAAAGATCAGAATTGCAGGAAATTTTATCAGCTACCATAGTTTTGACAACTTTCCAATACTTATGACTTTTCTAATGAGATCAGTGGTGATATTAACAAATATGATGTGAATTTTTAACATATTTTATAATGAAACATGTCAGTACTTGGAAGATTTGCATACCTCAGTGAACCAATATTTCCAATGACCAATGCATGACAATTGTGAGTGGGTAAAAGATCCATTCAAAATACAAGACAAAACAATGGATTTTAATATAATAAGTACAAAAGTTCATTGATATGGTTTTGGATTCTACACGGCAACTAACCTTTAAGAAACTACCACCTGTCAAGTTTTGACATAGGATCAAAGAAGAATATTCACAATTATCTGAAAAAGCTATTAAATTACTCTTCCCTTTCCCACTACTTATCTATGTAAGGCCGGATTTTCTTCTTTTACTTCAACCAAAACAACACTTTGCAACAACCGAAGGCAGAAGCAGATAGAAAATTCGACTGTCTGCTATTAAGCCAGAGATTGCAAAAATATAAAGTAATTCACTCTTCTCAATAATATATTCTTGTTTTGGAAAAATGTAATTATTTTTCCAAAAATTGCTTATTAATGTTAACAGGTAATGAGTTTATTATTATTTTAAAATAAATATTTCAAAAATTTCTTACCTTTAATTTCCAAATTTCTGATATAGTAAACATCAGTAGATACAACCCATGAAAACAAAATCTTATTGGGATCTTCAATAGCTTTTTTTTTTTTTTAAGTAATCTCTAGGGGTGCCTGGGTGCCTCAGTTGTTTGGCGTCTGCCTTAGGCTTGGGTCATGGTCCCAGGGTCCTGGGATGGAGCCCCGCATTGGGCTTCCTGCTTAGCAGGAAGCCTGCTTCTCACTCTCCCATTCCCCCTGCTTGTGTTCCCTCTTTCGCTGTGTCTCTCTGTCAAATAAATAAATAAAATCTTTAAAATAATAATAATAATAATAAAAGAAAGGAAGGGAGGGAAGGAGGGAGGAATGAATCTCTATACTCAATACAGGGATTGAACTCACGACCCCCCAAGATCAAAAGTCGTATGCTCTCCCCACTCAGCCAGTCAGGTACCCCCAAAACTTTTAAGATTGAAAAGGGTTACTAAAACCAAGAGTTTGAGAACCTAGCAAGTCTAAGCACCATGAGACTATAAAAGATTTTATTCAGTTTTTCCAAACTAGCCCCCTGCCTCCTATACTGCCCCAGCACTCAGCGAGTGTCCTGTGGGGGGACAAAAAGGCTGTGCATTTTGGGCTTGCCTAGATTTCCATCTGTCAAATCAGCCCACACAACTGTTAAAAGTGCTTCTGATTTCTCTTTCTCCCTATGGACTCCCTCTGCCTGGACTAAACCTAATCCTAGGAACATGCCCATACTTGGCAACTGCTCTCGGGAAAAAAAACAGCTGGCCATCTCAGTTCACATGAGAAGGTCTCTTGCCTCTCTAAAATTTGAGTTTATCTCCTCTTTGCTTCCACAGCTCTCAGAACTTTCAAAATAAGATTTCTGGAATGTATCCATTTTCTACAAAGGAGCTATGTCCTGCCACTACTTACTACATACTACCTAGACATCTTTTAATACACCACCAAATAACGATAGCTAACACTTGCATATCATTTACTATTTGCCAAGCAATATTCTAAGCATTTTAATAATGTTTAGAACTCATTTAATTCTCAAGACAACACAAGAAGACATCCTCACTAAAGTCACACTGCTTATAACTAGTGAAGCCAAGATTCAAATTCAGGCAGTTTGGTTTTAAAGTCCATGCCTGTAATTTCTAACAAGTTACTCTTTGCCATATCAACCACGTTATTTTTCCACCAGAAGACAGCCCATTTTCAGGATTACAATTATCACCTCAAGGCAGAAGATGTCTAAATTTTTATCTCAGGTCTAACCTATTTAACTGCTTGCTGAACTTCAAGCTGGATATCCATCACATCTAAAACCCAATGCATCTTCTTCACTCCCTGAAAACTTCCTTTCCCAAATTTGTCCTTTCACTGCGCTGGTTCTTCCTCCATCCTTTCCATCCTTGGTCAATCTAGAAAAGTATGATTTTCCTTTCCTCTCAATTTCAAAAACATATCTATGCCAGTAATCTCCAAATACTGATTCACAACCAAGTTTACAATAGTGCCCAGAAAAACAGTAATATAATGTGCTGGTCTATTTAAGACCCATCCTTAATTCTGATACAATTCCTACATTTTACTGTCAGAATGTTTTTCCTTTAATGAAATAATGATAACAGACAATAAGTTTTTTAATATATATATTATATATATTTTAATATATATATTATACATATATATATATTTTACAACACTACAATGATTCTCAAAGTTATCTGGTTGATTTGTTTTTGAAAATTACTGAACCAGGAAATTTACCAGTTTCATCAATCTATCAGGATCTGCCTCTGACTCTCCCACCTCTTCTCAAATATAGCAAGATGTAACCAGTCAGGTATCTTGCCCAAACAGCCCCAAACAAAAGTAACAAATGTTGGTAACTTTTGTGGCTGTATCAAAAGTTATAAAACGTACTGAAATTGTTTCCAAGTTTTAACAAGCTGGCTTTTCAAAATGCTCAAGGGTCACCTGGCTGGCTCAGTCCAAAGAGCATGTTACTCTTGATTTCAGGGTTATGAGTTCAAGCCCCATGTTGGGTATAGAGATTACTCAAAATGCTCAAAAAAAGATACTGCTTTCTTACTGCTCTTAGACCCAGTTAACTCTCTCTAAACTCACTTCCTTCTCACTCACTATACAGTTCCACTTACTTATGTAGTGAGCACTGAAGTTACTTTATTTCTAACAGCTTTGTACAGAAATATTTTTGTGGTCTTAATCATGGTAAAACCACCTTTACCAAACATTTTCTGATATTTAATCTTACTGGATTTATAAATTCCTACATGGATTTCCAACAATTTTTGCTTTTGCCCCCAAGCAGATAACAAGTAATATGTTTTGAATGACAATATAAAAGTTAGAACAAATCTGAAGTATCTACTCCAAACTCTTCATTGTTAAAACCAGTATAGCTTAAAGTCATGTAGCTAGTTAGTGAATGACACAACTGAGACCAGAAAGCTAAGCCTTCCAGAAATCTAGGGAGTTGCATGAAGGTCTAATTCACAAGAGAAAAACCAAAAGTCAGATAGGCCCAAGATGGAAATCATTATACTCCTAGAGTAAAGCAGGGAAGTGGGGTGGGTAGGTCAAGGCGGGCATACACACAAACAGCTTCACTAGTGGCCAAATGAAGCTGGATTGCTTTGGGTCCAGAAGGACTGAAAGTCATGCTGATATGCAAGGCTCCAGGGGAGATTAGAGAGGAGAACACCAAGAAGCCAGTGTGGATGATGAACCAAAAAGAATCTATCCTCCTGTTTAGTTGCTAATAGGAAAGTACAATTCGGCCAAAAGATTATAGAGTTTTGGGCCATCAACAGATAAATGAATCAACAAAATATGGTATATCCATACTATGGAGTATTATTCGGCCAGAAAATAGAATGAAGTTCTGACACAAGCTATAACATAGATGAACCTTGAAAACATTATGCTAAATAAGCTCAAAGAACAAATGTTGTTCAAGTCTGCTTACATGAGGTATCCAGGATAGGCAAATTCATAGAGATAGAAACCAGGACAGACATTATTTACCAGGTCTGGGGAGGGGGGGGTGAAGAGTTATTGTTTAATGATTACAGTTTCTGTTTGAGATGATGAAAAAGTTCTGGAAATGGATAGTGGTGAGCATTGCACAGTATTGTAATATACTTAATGTCACTGAATTGTACACAAAAATTGTTACAATGTTGAGTTTTATATTCTGTATATTTTACCACAATGAAAACATTGAAAAAATTCAGTTGTGGAGGGGTCAGGAATTTTTGGTTTTCTGTGCCATTAATCAACATGTCAACTTGTTAGTTACAGGTTATCCTCCCTTCAAAACTTTTTTTGGAAAAAAAAAAAAAAGAATAAATTCAAACACTTTCATCAACAAACAGGAAACACATTTCAATAAACTTAGAGGAATCACAAGAAGCTCCAGAAAACAGTAAAACCAGCCCTGACTGGATAGTACTATGTTTCTTATTAAATGGTTATTTAACTGTCCTACACCAATTTCTTTTTTTTTTTAAGATTTTATTTATTTATTAGAGAAAGAAAGCACGAGTGCTCGAGGGGCAGAGGGAGAGGGAGAAGCAGGCTCCCCACTGAACAAGAAGCCAGATGCGGCACTCGAACCCAGGGCCCCAGGATCATGACCTGAACTGAAGGTAGATGCTTAACCAACTAAGACATGCAGGCGCCCTGTCTTATATTGATTTCTGTAAAACATCCACTGCCATTTAAAAAATCTCATTTGCCAGGAAAGGAGACCAAAGACTCCCTTAATCAGGATGCCACAGGGATAGAAGACCTCTTAGACTGTACAACTGAGTTAGCTCAACAGATCACTGATTTTAGCCTCTGTTACCCTTAACCTAACAATGTTCTCCTCCTCACCTGGGGTCACAATTTCAAAGGCCTAAAGAAGCCAGAAGCCAGGCAAGGAATATAAATTAATGAAGTGATGGGGATGAACCTTGAAGGATGGCGGAAGACAGAAAGCTACGGCAGCCTGGAGGGCACCTGCCACACCGACCAACTGAGGCCAATTGCTGCCACCTGGAAATGCCAGTCCCCTATTGCTGTGCTTTCTGAATTTTCAAGAAAGGCTGGAAATTGATTTTTCAACTTACTCTATAAGCTGAGCAAAACAGATCTGAGGACCCTAAGTAGCCTACAGACCCCCGTTTGTTTTGCGCTTCACGCACATCCTTCGCCAAGTTATTAAGGAAAACAAGACTTCCTACTTATGCAGATCTCAGTTTGGATCTAAGGACTACAGTTCCCTAAGAGCAAGGCAGCAGACAATGTTCAAGAAATATAAAATACCAAAAGAGTGAAACAAAAAGGCAATTGTTTTTACAGGAACATCTACTGCTTGATTTATTATTTTTTTTATTTGAAATGTGTTTCTTTTATTGTATGTCAATTATATTTCAATAACTTTCATTTATTTTTCTAATTTAATGTTTCTAATTAACATACAGTGTTATATTAGTTTTAAGTGTACAATATAATCATTCAATACTTCTTTCTATACATTACTCAGTGCTCACCACAATAAGAGGAGTCACCATCTGTCACCAAACATTACCATCTTAGTACTTTTCACCTCTGTGACTTACTATTTTAGAACTGGAAGTTTGTACCTCTTAATCCCCTTTATCTATTTTACCTGTCTTCCCACCTACCTCCCCTCTGGCAATCACTAGTTAGTTCATTCTCTGTATTTAAGAGTCTGGTGTTTTTTTGGTCTCATTTTTTCTGTAGATTTTGTTTCTTAAATTTCATATATCAGTGAAATCATAGGGTATTTGTCTTTCTCTGTCTGACTTATTTCACTTAGCATCATACCTTCTAGGTCCATCCACATTGTTGTAAATCACAAGATCTCATTCTGTTTTATGGCTGAGTAATATTCTACTGTAAATATACACCAAATCTTCTTTATCAATTCATCTATCAACTATAGACACTTGGGTTGCTTCCATATCTTGGCTATTGTAGATAATGCTGCAATCAACACAGGGGTGCATTTATCTTTTCAAATTAGTGTTTTCAAAAGATACCCACTAGTGAAATCACTGGGTCATATGGTATTTCTATTTTTAACTTTATGAGGAACCTCCATACTGTTTTCCACAGTGACTGCACCAATTTACATTCCCACCAACAAACACAGGAGGGTTCTTTTTCCTTCACAATCTCACCAACATGTTATTTCTTATCTATTTGATTCTAGTCATTCTGATAGTGTAAGGTGATATCTCATTGCGGTTTTAAATTTGCATTTCAAAAAGGCAATTTTCTTAATATCTACTTAATATATGAAAAGTAAAAACCTGGCACTTAAAAGTATATGTTAAAATAATCTACCAGCTTTCAAAATGCAAAGATCTGAGATGTGGTTATAACTGGAGAACACTGGAAGAAAATATTATGCAGCTACAACATAATTTTTAAAACTCTTCAAAGACACCTTACAAATCACACAATAGGGAATATGACCCTAGTGACTGACAATAAACCTCTTCCCTATGCCATAATGTGAAATGTCTGTTGTATCATCTTGGATCTCATTGCCTTGAGTTCTACTAGATTTTTACAACTTCGGTTAATATAACATATAGGTCTGCAATTTTATGTATCGACTCCCAGATTCCAATGGAAAGTTTTTATTTTGTTTATTTTTTTTAAACTGCCTACTACTTGATTTAAAAAAAGAAATGCAACTGGAAAGAGAAAAAAAATATTTTGGCAAAAAAGCTACTTTCTTGCTATTTGACTTAGATACAGTAACCAAGTATAGTAGAGGAATAAAAGCTATTTTCTCTTTCTCTTTTCACAAACTAGTTACTTTCCAAAGGTAACCCTTTCTCTTGCCAAGGAGAGTCAGAATTCTTCCTTAAATTTGATCCAGCTAATTTATTCACAAACAGTATCATTTCCTTCTACTAAAAACAAAATACATAGCAGGATCTAGCTAGCATTATGTGTTTATGTGCTAGGCATCATGCTAGGCACATAGTAGGTATCATGTCATTTAATGCTCACCTACTGTACGAAACAGGTACTTTTATCTCTGAACAAAGTGGACATGGTCCCTGCTCTCAAGAGGCTTACTTTCTAGTGAAGAGACAGACGTTAAACAATCCTAACAAAGAATGTACAACTACATTTAAAACCTGAGTTAGAAAGGAGATGAACAAGGTGCTACTAATGTATAGAAAACTCGACCTTATCTAAGGAGACTTCTTTGCAGAAGTAACATGTCGAGATCAAAGGATAAGCATATTCTAACTAGGTGAAGTCTCCAGGCTAGAAGACCAGCGTGAGTAAAGGCCCTGTGGTGGAAGGAAACACAATGCATTTAAAGTAGAGAAAAAAGGCCAATGTGGCCAAAGCAGAGAGAACAAGGGGAAGCATGCTGTGTGTTAAGGCTGAAGAAACAAGCTATATTAGGCTTTGTTATTCACATTAGGAGTTTCAATCCTTGGAGCAACAGAGACTGCTAAAGTTAGGAGAATGGGGAGAGAAGATGATCAGATTTGTGGGTATTTTTAAATCAAAAGAATATAAAATAAAAAGGTAAACTGTCACACTCCCAACTTGTCACTATTTACCTGATTTTGTCCACCCCCACAGGTAATCAGTCTTAGTCTTTCTTATGTAGTGCATGTCTCCTGATAGGAGGATACACACACACACACTCTTCCCTCCTTTCTTACACAAAATAAAGTATGCTATACATATTGTTCTGTACCTTGTTTTTTCACTTAATATATCTATTGTTCTTTTGCAACTCATAGCATTCCACCGTTAGGATGTACTGTGGTTTATTTAACCAGTCTTCTGTGGATGAGAAGAAAAAGCCCAACAACTGCTATTGGATTTTGCTATTACAGACAATCTTATAAGTAGGATTGCTGGGTTACAGAATAAATGCATTTGTAATTCTGACAAACACTGCTAAATTGAACACTCCTATCAACAATGTATGAAAATGCCTGGACAACTGATTGGTTTATCAAACTTCTGGATTTTTACAATTATGGTAGGTAAGAAACTGTATTTTACTGAAATTTTAATTTGCATTTCTTTTTTAAGGTAAGACTGAGCATTCTTTCATATGTTTAAGAGCTATCTATACAATCTGTTCATGTCCTCAGTCCATTTTTCTACTGTGTTTCTATAAGCTCTCTTAATATATCTGTCTGTAATATTAGTGGCAAATTTTTTTCAACTTCTATTTGCCTTTTTTTAAATTAAAAAAGTTTTGAGATAATTAACATATAACATTGTATTCATTTTAAGTATAAAACATAGCATAACAATTTGATACATGTCTGTATTGCAGAAGAATTACCACAAGAAATCTAGTTAACGTTCATCACCACAATCTGCATTCATCTAACCTCACCCACCTGGCCTCCTTCTAATCGACCCCCCATATTCCTGAAGAATATAAAAGTGGATGTGAACATATTGAAAAACACACCATGTTCTCGAACAGGAAGTCTCAGCATCATAAAGTGCTTATTCTCCCATACTTAGTTTATTAACTAAAGTGATCTAAATGAAAACATGCAAGTAACTAACTATAAAGTGCATATTGGACCCTGAAAAGCCCTGAAATAGATGGGCAATGAGAGGGGGACTAGCTCTTCCACATATTAAAATATACCATAAATCTTCAATTAAAGCAATGTAATGCTGTGCATTAATTGACAGAGTAATACAGCAGAACTGAAAATTCAGAAATTCAGTATATTCACATCTACTCTTTTTAACAAGATTTTATTTATTTAATTCATTCATTTCATTCATTCATTCATTCATTCATGAGAGAGAGAGAGAGCACACAAGCAGGAGGAACAGCAGGCAGGAGAAGGTGGCTCCCTGCTCAGCAAGGAGCCCAACTTTGGGCTCAATCCCAGGACTGTGAGATCATAACCTGAGTCAAAGGCAGATGCTTAGCCAACTGAGCCAGCCAGGCATCTCTGTTGACATCCACTTTTATATTCTTCAGGAATGGGGAAGGTAGTCTAGAAGGAGGCCAGGTGGGTGAGGCTAGATGAATGCAGATCATTTCTGGTAACTGAAGGATCTAGAGGGATAAACTAGAGACAGAATAGAGTGAGTGATAAGAGGGCAGAGCAACATTTAATCACCTGGTGAAGCCTGTACCACAGAGGCAGGGAAGGAATGGCTAGAAAGTCAGAAGAAAATCAAGCAAAAGTGTTTTTCAAGAAAAAAAAAAGAAACCGTCAATAATACAATTAGAACGAAGACTAAAAGAAATCCATTAGATTTAGTGATATGCGGTCACTAGTGATCTTGGTAAGATCTATTTTGGGGAGTCTTTTATAATTTATAGGCTGGAAGCCAAAGGGGGACTTACATTGCAGTATGGCCAAATAAAAGTATTTTGCTCTGATTTGAGCCTAAAAGGGTCTTCCTGAAAGATAACATGCAACTGAATTCAGAATATACCTGCAGAGCTATTATTCCTCAAATGGAGTTCAAACGTAGTCATAGAAGGGGGTTCTTGAATAATTCATATTATAACAGCTATAGAGTGAAGAGGATGGCAAACATGAAGTAAATTTTTTCCAAAACAAACGAGGCTATAGATTCAGAGAAGGGTTTGGCTTGGAGTGAGCCCCACTAACATTCTCGAGCACAGCAGAGAGCTCCAAGAAATAGGTAGCTACTGAGCAGGATGCACAGAACAAGCTCCTGGCTGCTCAGAACTACTTCCTTCTGCATCCCTGTCAAGACACCACTATCTCTCTCCCTTCAATCTGATCTCAAAATCCTAAATATGGTCTCCTTTTGCTTAGTTCCAACAGAAACAGCCATCTAAGGCTTCCCTGGTAGAAAAGTAAGGGTAAAAGTTATTACTAATTCTTTCCTAATATTCGGACAGGATAGCACACAGAATCTAGCTTCAAGGAGATAGCAAAAGGGTTCCAGGAACAGAGGAGTCAATAAAATAGTAACAACACCTAAGTCAGATCCAAAGTGGGGCTGAACAGGCCCTAAGGAGAATATCCTGTGGGAAATTCCAGAAACCTGGGACTGTGAGGATGGAAAACACACGCGGACTAAGGCAAGGCATTCAAAGACATAATCACAAAATCTTTTTTTTTTTAATTTTATTTATTTATTTGACAGAGAGAGAGAGATCACAAGTAGGCTGAGAGGCAGGCAGAGAGAGAGAGAGGAGGAGGTAGGCTCCCTGCTGAGCATGGAGCCCAATGTGGGTCTCAATCCCAGAACCCTGAGATCATGACCTGAGCTGAAGGCAGAGGCTTTAACCCACTGAGCCACTCAGGCGCCCTAATCACAAAATCTTAAGAGAAGACTTTAGATGTGACCTGGCTCAGAGAGAACCCTTAAACAAAAAGGAAAGAAAAAAGGTGATATTACACCACTATTTTACCACTCAGATTGAAGCCAAATAAAACTACAACTCTGAAGTGGAAGTGATTAACTGAACAATTCCTAGGTAAAAAATAAAAAATTTATAGTTCCTACAGAATCTTCAGAACAGAAGGAATTTCCAAGTCCACCTAAACTGATTTGCATGCCAAAACAAATTTCCAACGTGGAAAAAGAGGGTAAGTGAAATAGACCAATATCTTTTTACCTTCCTTTTTAATACAAATTTGGACCAAGAATGGAAACAAAAAATCATAACACTGAAATGCAGAACTCTCAGGCCCTTTCTACCACTTATGAGCTGTACAGTTAGAGGCACATTTGTGGTCACAGTGTTATACCAGAAACACTAGTGAGGTCTCTTCCAGGTGTAAGATCTTTGTTCATAAAAAGAGGATACTACTCTCAGATAAGGATTATTATCAACTTTGCTGAAGATACTGGATCAATGGATTCAATTAAAATCATTAAGGTAGAGGTAGAGGGAAAAAAGGAGGGTCTGAAATAGAAAAGGCAATAACAATTCCTGATTGTAACTCCATTGGGGAGGTGGATTGTAAATTTCTTTAGGTGTTTCTACACTGTTTGGTACCTCCCAAACTTGAGCCCCACTCCAAAGCAGTGGTATTCAAAAAGATCTGGGTCAACCGAGGTAATGTTATGCTACAAACTTCTACATTATTTTATGGAACTAGTGCCTGAGGTTGTTCGTTCTTAAGTAGTAGAATTAAAGAAGGCACTGCACCAAAGAACTGTATTCTCTTGGTGAAACCCACTCCTCGATACCGATTCTCTGTACAAGGTTGTCTCGAAGGAAAGAGGTTGGCTCTTGTTTGCATACTTCCTTTTTGGAACCAGGGGGAAGTAACACAGGATATTAAAGGATGTGGTTGCTATTCTAGGGGGCAAACATTTTCTTTATAGAATTAGAACTGTGCTAATTCTTATCGGCGGGCAGCAAGGAATAAATCACGGATTAGTACATTATGATGACAGCTTATTCTACTTACTGTAACTGGGGAGAAATGCATTACCACTCCTGTGGTAAAGTAACAGAGAACTCTATTTCTAGGCATGTGCCTAACTCGTATTTCAAAAGAATGAATTTGGTTTTTTTTTTTAATTTATTTATTTGAGAGAGAGAGAGAGTGAGGCAGAGAAAGCATGAGCAGGGGGAGGGGCAGAGGGTGAGGGAGAAGCAGACTCCCTGCTGAGCAGGAAGCCCAACCCGGTGCTCATCCCAGGACCCCCAGATCATGACCTGAGCCCAAGACAGAGGCTTAATGGACTCAGCCACCTAGGCGTCCGGAAGACAATGAATTTGTAAGCACGGGATACCACCAACTTACAGGAGACAAGGTAGGGGCATATAAGTCATGAAATGGGAAGCAAACAGGAAAGAAACCCAGCTCAGGCATTTGAGCATAATAAATATAATAGCAATCTAGAAGATGAACGGTTCATGTTGTTTATGATTACAGACTGATTATTCCTCTAAGTGCAAAGGCTATCCAATAAGTCATATCTGGGTTGATTTGTTAGCAAGGTACTTTCACCAGATAATAAATTAGAATGTAATTAAAGTGCATTCTGTCTGTTTATCATAGGCTAAGATAGCTTACTATAATTCTCAATTATCTGCATGAACACACAACATGACAGCATAGTGAATAAACCTTCTAGCAAAGGGCAATAAACATCTTAGGACTGCACTAAAATTGCTAGATTTCTTCTCCAGTCCTTTAAAAAATTTGTTCCTAATTTTGATAAGTTATATAAACAGAATAAAATTAATTTGGTATTTGCTTGGTACAGTAAGTCATACAGTAAGTCTGGACTCATTAAATCCCTGAACTCTTAGCTTGTTAGCAATTTGCTAAGAGCAGTGACTAAATCATGAAAGATGTAAAAGAAAATAGAATTGAATATTTACCACAAACTTTTGTTAGGTGAAAAATCTTAAGCATAGAAAAAAGAAGAGTCACAAAGGAAAAAACAGGTAAGAACAATTAAAAATTTTTAAATGTGTGTTTAAAAAAACTTGTAGCATATAAGGCAATAATCTCATCATATAAAGATGTCTTAATGATTAATCATTCTAGGAGAAATACTTAAACAAAACACACAAAGAGAAGTGAACAGAAACATGGAAAAAATTTTCAAGTAGATTAAATTTAAATCAGGATAACATTTTTTCACCTATCTAATTAGTAAGTCTTTTTTTAAATGATAATGACCAATATTAACAAAGATATAGTGATGATGCTGTTCTCATACATTGCTGAAAGTGCAAATCAATTAGAACTCTTCGAAAATACAATGTAAGAGTTTGAATTAAACATTATAAAAAGACTTATAATATTTAGCTCAGAGGGTGCCCAGGTGGCTCAGTCCGTTAAGCTGCTGACTCTTGGTTTCAGCTCAAGTCATACCTCATGGGTCCTGGGATCTGGCTCCATGCTCAGCTCCATGCTCTGCCCCTTCTCTCACTCATGTGTGCATGCACACGCTCTCTCTCTCTCTCTCTCTCCCCCTCTCTAAAATAAATACATAAATCTTTAAAAATATATATAGTTCAGTACTCCCACATCCTGGGATCTATTTAATAAATAAAAATACTATCACAGCTTGATCTATCAATAATAAGAATCTGAAAAAAACATAAAAATCAAACTACAGGGTAAAGACAATGTTAAATATGTTATAATCATAGACAGATTATTATGTAGCTATTCAAAATGATGGTTATGAAGACTTAGCAGAAAAGGATCAAAAACTGTATACGAGGGCGCCTGGGTGGCTCAGTGGGTTAAAGCCTCTGCCTTCGGCTCAGGTCATGATCCCAGGGTCCTGGGATCGAGGNCTGCTCAGCAGGGAGCCTGCTTCCTCCTCTCTCCTCTCTCTCTGCCTGCCTCTCTGCCTACTTGTAATCTCTCTCTCTGTGTCAAATGAATAAATAAAATCTTTAAAAAAAAAAAAACTGTATACGTAAGATGATCACATTCTAATAAAAATATGCATATTAAAGAAGACTAGGAAGGAAAACACCAAAGTGACAATCTTTGTGTTAAGTTGCTATGGTGGGCTGAATGAAAATGCCCTCCAGCCCCAAAAGATGGCCAGGTCCTAATCCCTGGAAGTTGTGAATGTTACTTTACTTGGGCAAAGGCACTTTACTGATGGGATTAACGTAAAGATCTTGAGCTGGGGAGATTATCCTGACTACCTGGATGGGCTCAATATAACCACAAGGATCCTCATAAGAGGAGTCAGGAGGGTCAGAGTCAGAAAAGGAGATGTAATGACAGAGGCAGAGATTGCAGTGATGTGGCTACAAATTAAGGAAGGTGGGCAGCCTCTAGAAGTCACAAAAGGCAAGGAATGGATTCTCCCTAGAGTCTCCAGAAGGAACTCAGCTCTGCCTGACACCTTGATTTTAGCCCCGTAAGACCCATTTAGAATTTCTGATTTCCAGAAAAGATAACTGTCTTGTGTTATTTTAAGCCAATAAAATTGTTATAATTTGTTACAACAGCAATAGGAAACTAACACAGATGGTAGGACTGCCCTTTCTGAACTCTCTGCAACGTTCATATTACTTTTATTGATGCATTCTAATATACAAAGTTAGCTAAAATTTAAGATTCTAGGTGAAAACTGCCTCTGCTGCAAGTGGCTCTCAATCCTGGTTGCATTTTAGTATCAAGTACTCACCTTTCAAGAAAAAAAAAGAAAAGAAGGAAAAGAAAAGAATACCAATGCTATAGTTTCTCTTCATTCCCAGAGATTCTGATTTAGTTTTTTTTTTTTAAAAGATTTTATTTATTCATTTGACACAGAGAGAGAGATTACAAGTAGGCAGAGAGGCAGGCAGAGAGAGGAGAGAGGAGGAAGCAGGCTCCCTGCTGAGCAGAGAGCCCGATGTGGGCCTCGATCCCAGGACCCTGGGGTCATGACCTGAGCCGAAGGCAGCGGCTTTAACCCACTGAGCCACCCAGGTGCCCTGATTTAGTTTTTTTTAGGCTCAAACATCAGTACATTCTTAAAGCCCCACATGCTAAAGCGCAGCCCGGGTTAAGAACCACTACTCTGGTACAACAACTCATGACTGACAAGTTTCTCTAACCCAAAGCAAAAATGTTTATCAACCTAAAACTATATCTCTTTCAAGAATTCTGAGGACTCTCAGCAACAGCTTGTCTTAGCTTAAGTTGAAGTCTAGGACAGCACCTTCGTTTAATTGACACCATCAAAGGAAAAGAAAAAATAAAATCACTTCTTCTACCTCCTCAGTGTTTCTCATTTCTGGAGTCTGAAGGACTCTTCAGATAGAAGATGCTCCAAGAAAAAGGCTTTTAGCTGCTACCCAAGGCCCCATATTCAAATTATAGTAGTTCAGAAGAAGAACTGTGCGTCCTCCCCTTTTCTACTGACAACTGACTTTATCATAAGACTACTAAAACAATGTAAGATAACTAGTCTTTGAATTTTTTATAGTATATTCTTTAAATGGGGTTGACTAGCCAAGAGGAGTCAAGTTCCTCTGATAATGTGAAGTCATATTTTCACTCTACTTTCCAGGTATCAAGCCATATTATGATTAAACACACACACAGACACTTTAGTATATCTGTGAGCCAATGTGTAACTTAGAGCTTTCAAATGTGAGATTCTCAGCTATAGAGAAATTATTGATCAAGTCTTATGCATCTCTAGGTCAGCTCATAGCACCACTTCCTATTCTTTCAGCAGGAAAATCCACATATGAGAGACATCGTTATCAACCAAGTGTGTCCAAAGATTGATCTCCATGGCAACTGCAACTCTGCCACATGTAGTGTATAAGACATCAGCGTTAACGCCACATGCACACAGAGTGTTGGTATTATGTAGTCCAGACTGTGGTTGCTGTAGAAACCTAAACCCAAGTCCCTGACAACAGTGGATAAAATGAAAACAACAACAGAAGGGTCCTTGAGTACTTAGCCATCTACTCCTTGCAGGATGATGCGATTTTAAATGCTATATAACAGTCTTCTTGATATCACGAAAGGAATATTTTCTACACAAATCATGTTAAATGGTCATGTCTCTGTTTAACATTAGGATCCATTTCCTATTCCCTGAAAAATTCTCCCTCCCACCCTGTGCTCAGCTGGGGTTCAGAAGCTCACCCCAGGTACTGTCACCTTCTACTGGCCTCAGCCACAGCTAGTCCCACACATAGGCAATCTGGAGAGGAGCCAGGTTTTGCTGCCACCAGCACAAAAACTATGAAAGCCATAAACAAGTTTATTCTAAAATAATTATGCAAAAGAAGAATAAAGTAGGACTACTCACTTTATCTGATTTTAAGTCTTACTACATAGCCATCAAAATCAAGACAGTGTCATACTGGCAGAAGAACAGAAGCATAGATCAATGAAACAGAGAACCCAGAAATGGATCAATACAAATACACCAACTGATTTTTGAAAGACGTGCAAGAGCAGCTTAGTGAGCTAGGGTAGTCTTTTCAACAAATTGTGCTGAATTAACTGGACATTCACAGATAGGGGGGAAAGGAACTCTGACTTAAAATCATGCTATACACAAAAATGAATGCAAAATAGATCATGGATTTAAATGTAAAGTATGAAACTAAAAAATTTATTTTTTTATTTGTTTTTAATTTAAGCAGCTTTACTGAGGTGTAATTGGCATACAATAAACTGAATGTATTTAACACGTACACTAAATCTTTTAGAAGAAAATATAGGAAGAACATCTTTGGGACCTAGGGCTAGGGAAAGACATTACATCAAATTTAGGAGGAAAAATATACAACCAAGCAGGATATTGAATTATATTATGGTATATCTATACAAGGAATACAAAGTGGTTGTTAAAAATTAACATTAGAAGCAATTCTCTATATTCTGCTATATAAACAAAAATACACACATGGACAAACTCAGTTTTAGAGTCTTGCAAGCTATACACCAAATTAGTAATACTAGCTATCTCTAGATGGTAAGATTATGGGTACTTTTTAAATAAATAAATTTCTATGCTATCTAACAGTGACATGTTTTATATAAAAATGAGATTAAATTATTAAAATCAAGTAACACGTACTAAAAAAGAAGACTAAAATCTATTTGATTGCTTTATCTCCCAGAAAAAAATAAAGCTATCCTCTCTGATACAGAAACATTTGCTTTTTCTTTATGATCCTCCAGGTTCCTGAAAAGATGTCATTCATTTCTAGCCTAAAAACAAGCAAAATGTGACCAAATTTGCTTTAAAAAAAAAAATCCATGCAACCTAAGGGCTGTGTATGCCCATTCACCATAAATTTGATAACCTCTACATCTCTATTGTATCTAGCTGTAAATAGCAATGAGTACATATTTAGATATTTTTAAATAATTTATTAAAATATACTCACACACGTACTCTAAAATAAATATATAGTAAAGGGAAGATGGACAGGAAAAAGGGAAAAGAAAATAGAAGGAAAAGAATGATATCTTGATCTTGAGAAAAATACGATCACTTTAGTTCTGAGGCTGAGAAAGAAGGCATACAGAAAACCGTTTCCTCTCTATATTGGTAATTTGTATGACAGAATCTGTGAAAGCTTATCTGATGCTCTGGAGTTATCAGAGCTTTCTGTGCAGTTGAAAGTCAAGGTTTCTCAAGTGGAGACACATGGCTCTTTTGTGTGTGTTCTTTCCCTCACTGAAACTGCTTGAAATGTCCAAGTTTAATAATATAAATACTGCTGCTTTCACAGTGAATATCCTGGATGGCATCACTTTCTCCATGCCTTCCAATGTTTTAAAAATGTTTTGTTTTTGTTTTATAGGCCTCAATTAAGGAAACTCACAATATGCTGAAATAATCAAGAGGTTTTCTCAGGTTCATTAAAGTTCTCCCATATGGTTAACTGGTGATTTTAACCCAAAATTAACATGATGCTAACCCTACTCTTCCTGAATTCTACACATGGTATTCCAGTGAAAGGGAAGGGCAGAAATATCTTCTTCCTATTTTCCGTCAATCCAAATTCTACCCATTCTTCAAGCAGCTGCTCAAAATTCTTCCACAGAACCTTCTGGTTTAGTCAGCCCACAGTGGTCTATCCCTGACCTGAACTCCTGTAACACTTAACTAAATCTTCCATTTGGCAATTACTAACAATTATGATGAAATTATTTTTATCTTACATTATCACTTGAGCTTCACAGATTTACATCTAGGTTCCTCAAGAACACCTTATGTCACCGGAGTATGGAAACCCTTTTTATCTCAACAAATCCATCACTGTGTTTTAATACACAGTTGATGGTCAGTAAATATTGGTTGACTAACTGCCACACAGCTATACCTTCCAATTCCCCTCCTCAGTTGACACTAATGTGTGTGTGGTTTTTTTCAATGCTTAGCTATTATTCCTCCTCCCTACTTTCTGTCTTATGGACAGAACTACAAAGCAGAAACTGAAGATAGGGGCTTTGAAGGGAATTGTTTTCTCCTTGTCTCCCTGCAGCAAAACTTGTTTAAACACGTGAAAGGAGAATAAAACTAAATTTATACCTATTGCACATCTCTTTCAAAATGAAACCACCATCATTTAACAGGAAATAAGCTACCTTTCTTGGAGACTATTCTAAAGGAAAAGCTGACAGAGGAACCCCTATGCACTAACATACTGCTTTTCAATAAAAGCCTATGGATGAATTCCATCAGCCTCAGTCTGCCATACTCCCAAACTCTCCACTCACAGCTTGTGGAAGCCTTTACGAATTCAAAGGTATTTTTACCAATCATGTGAATTCTATCTATCCAAAAAACATCTTTCAGTGCCAGAAAGGCTTTATGATTAGGGGTCCATTCTTTTAAGAATATTTATACTGCCTAAATAACTCCAGATGTTTTGCTTTGGTTTTTGGTTAAGGGGTGGGGGCAGGAGGGCAGAAATCAAAATGAGGACCCTCCCAATTAGAATGTTTGCCATTCCATCCTAAATGAGCCCTTTCTTATATTTCTGCCTGGATGTTCCAGAATTTAAACTTATGACACTTGTGTGTAAAGCCAAAATATGATGATTTAGATAGGATTATTATTAAAAAGAAAAAAGAAAAAAGGTTCATGGATAGCTTACACCTAAATTATTTTTACAAATCACAGTCATATGAAACAGGAATTGCTTCCCGCATTTGTAATGAATTTGCCAACAGTATGAGGCACTATTTGTAGACAGCTGTTTTTGATAAAGGAGCAAATTATGGAGTAACAAATTCTACCTTTTTTGCAGAAGTTGCACACCTGCTGATAAGAATTTGTTCTCTAATTCTTAATCTATGAGAGCTAATATATATATACATATATATATTAGAATTTTAAAAATTTTAATACAGTTCCAGTAAGTGTGCCAGTTTCTTTCATGCTCCTTCACTGCGAACCCTGGGGGCAGGAACTGCTTCAGTTTCTCTGCCTTCTCTGTGATGACCAAGGTATAAAGGTATCTGCAGCATTAAACTTTAAACTTCACATTACCCTTATTTTTCTTGATCTTGACAGATTCTGTTCACCTGGCCATGAGCACAAAGTCCTTGATTTCTTCAATTTTGGAGGGATGCAGGGAGCACAGCAAGTGGCAAAAAGTAAGAATAGAAAAAGAGCTAGACTTCCATTTCTGGGCAGTTCTGAAAGCTAATACATTTTCATACTACATATTACATATAATCAAAATTTTCTGAAACATTCTGATCACTCAGTAGTGCATTGCACAGCCTCATAAGGAATTTTATACTACTCTTTTTGGTGTCTTCAAGAAGGTGTATGCCAGTCCTGGGAAGATTTCAAAATAAAAAAACTCAACAGCATCTCTGTAATCCATCCATAACAAATGTTACAGGTAGGAAAACTTGCCCCACCTAATTTTAATTGATCCTGCTACAATTTAAGTCCATTTTTTTTTTCTTTCTCTGTCTTTGGGAGGAGTTGATCACAATCTCCAACCATGATGTTCTACGCTATGAAGAAAAACCTGTAAAATAAATATCATGATCTAATTAAAGTAACGACTCAAGAAAAGGTGAGGAAAGGCAAAGTCCTCTGATTGGGAAAGGTTTTACTCCATTCAATGTATCAAGTATATTCTGGACAATAGGAATATAAAGACAAAGTTATTTCTTTCAAAAAGATCATAGTCTTAGAAACACTTATACTAAAATCAGAGGTCCAAAATAAAGGATCCAAAAAGGCCAATTAATCCACGAAGTGGTCAGCTGTAACTGCATTTCAAATGATGAACTGAAGAACATATTCCCACTCTTTTTTCTCCCAGTTTTACTGAGGAATTACGGACAAATATACTTGTATATATTTAAAGTGTACCACATATGCCCAGTCTAAAGGAAGCAGCCACCACTTGACACCAGCTGATCAAGACCATGGAGAATGAAAGCACAATGGTATCATATCTTCTGATTTTTCAAAGAGAAAGAAAGCTGGAGGAATGAGCAATTTATACTGGAGAAATCACGGAATACTTATCAAAAAGGCTAATACTTGAGTAGAATCCTAAGTTAAGCAATGTTTACCAGGTATGAATATAGATGGTTTACTTCCTGTGGCTCCAGCTTAAGGTGGAAAGTGCAGAGAGTGGCCAAAGTGACTAGAAAGGAAGGGTGTTTTGCCATGCACAGGCCAAACTGTATCCTACACAACATGGGAAGCTATTAAGGACTCTGTGACGGTATTACAGAAGGTTAGAATTTATCTACCTGCAGGAAACTTACCAACCTGCCACTCAGTGAGAGTTCAAGATATGATAGGCATATAAAGAGCCCAGCACCTTGCTTACGATCCAAAAAACTAGACTGGGCATCACTATATCTAAACATTTGTCTTAGGCCCCTAACTACTGGGATATCTAAATGCCCCACGGTCCAGTAGCAGCAATGACTGCTTAAACAAACAGCAGCCGATTTACCCATGGAGAGGGGTATACCGGAGAGTTTTGGGAGATCTACCACTCCCACGTTTCCCCTTTAATCTTGGCAAGGGTAAACAAGTGATAGTACCTTATTCGTTGTTAAAATGACTTTGAGATTATAAAACCTCTTGACAGACATTATTCTCACTCATCTAAGAGACCCTCGGCTCCCTATTTTCTACTTTGTCTGGGTTTGTAACCCATCTGCAGCAACCAACTGTATTCATATTTTGAACTCCTTTATATTAAACCAACTTCAAAAGTTCTAAAGTCTAATTCAGGGCCACATGTTAATCAGAAACTGCTATTTTTTTCATACCCCTAACCCATTAGTCAATCCTATTTTACTGGCAATTTATTAATGAAAATATAATAAACTAATGCAAAATTAATCTATATTTACTTGTTGATATTTAATAATTTAAGATATAGAAAGCACCTGTAACAAAGCCCCTATAATCATTAAATGTTATACAGAATATGTTCATGCCAATTATCAACATTTGAAAAATTCAAAACACTACTCTTAAGTTCTTAGAGTATGGTATAATACTTATTAGACCTACCTCTAGCCTCTGGAAATAAAACCAATTCAGTTTGCTTAAAAAAAAAAATCTTTGGAGCAAATGAAATAAACTTCCAAGGAGATTCCAAAAGAATGGTAATTTTTAAAACTATTTTTAAATATTTGTTAAAATGAAGTTTCGATATACAAAAATAGAAAAAAATGAAAGGCTTTGAGTAAGCTTTGGTGAGTCATAGGAAAAAAAGCAAGTGCAGCTGCACTCCATAACTAAAAATTTGTACCTAGAACTTCAAATAAGTATTAAATCAGAAACAAGTATCTGAATGGTTAACATCTAGTGCCCATTTTAAAAAACCTACTCCAAGGCAGCTATTTTTAGAAAAACATTCATTAAACTCTTCAAACCACAAGCACAGATGAGTATTTTTTGGTAACTAAAGGGCCTCTGAGGTGTTACACACACACAAACACACACACACACACACACACACACACACACACACACAGGAAAATTCTGACTCCTGTAAAAGGATAAAGAGGGGATAATTATAGAATACAACAGTGTTGATGAAAAGTAGGTGGCAATACAGTGGTGATGTGCAGTATGAGAAGAGAGAGATGTGGGCATCTGAATCTTAATTCATTAAAATCTAAGCTGAAGAGTTACGTATGATAGCACTTCAAAACCTATGGTCAATTTATCCTTATCAACTGCGCCCCAAAATAACACAGACTAGTGAGTATTCCTCATCCTTGAGTAATACATGGAACATTTTTAAAGGATAAAAATTCAGTCATCCATTATTGCCATAAATGATTTGTATTAAAATATTAAATACATGCAAATATAAAAATTACAAACACTGTATGGTTATAGTTCTTATAGGGCTAAAATAAATAAAATTACAAATTGAGTACAAAACTTAGTCAAATTGTCATTAATTTACTATGACAGACGATGGTACATGACCTAAACTAAGTTGCAATTCCCAGTATGAAAATGGTTCTGATTGTCCTGGTAGGTTCTTTGGAAAAAGCAAAGCCCATGGTGTAAAAACGGTATTCTCTCAACACTTTTCTTTATTCAAACTATAAACTTTTATTCATATAACATACTGTTCTGACTGTGTCTCCCAGCTGGGCCCAGAAGATTCTCCCTTCACTCCTGACACCAGAAAAGGATTCGTGAGGGGCACAATACAATCATTACTAACTGCTCCCATGGCTCTTGCTAGGGCTAAGGATTTGGGTGGGAGGAACTGCAACTGACATGGACTCCCTAACTCAGAAAGTGATGAGAGGAGCTCAGGGAAGGTTGGGTGGGTCCAGCTATAGCTGTTAATTGCCAGAAGCAAAATGGACATGGGATCCAATAGGCAGCAGGGTAATATTAGGTAATCTCAGACATTGTGATGGGCAGAAATCCCTGTCTATATTTCATTAATTAGACCCAAGAATTCAAATGAAGGGCCATCCCACTAGGATCTGTTTTGATTTAAATAGCCAACAACAAACAAACAACTCTACATTTAGTGAACAGAGCCCCGTGTGAGACACTTAGAGAGTCATGACCTCTGACCCAAAGCCAAGACCCACAGTTGTTGAATGAATTGGAGGCCAATTCCCTTATGGAAGATTTTTTTTTTTCCCCAAATGGATCTCTAGCCATTTACCCAGGTAGTCATGAGCTGGTGAAAGGGAAATACCCAATGCCCTTGAGGATGATTACCTACTACCTCTGAGCTAACATTAGTTCTTAGGAATTGAGATGAGAATACCCCAATGGCCCATGGTCAGACTGACGACTTATGAGTCATGCGGAGAGATGGAGTTCCAACTCAGCCTCTTCTCACAGTAGTCATTGTGAGACTAACACATTCTACTTTTCAGATATTCCCACAAACTGACAGAATCCCACAATGGCTCCCTGGCTCAGGAGAAGGAATATTACAGTAAAAAAGTACAAAGGAGAAGCTGAATGAATTCATTTCCTTATCAAAATCAGGCATTTCTAGGGGAAATTTCTAAGATTTCTAAAGGAAAGGTGAGATGTTGATATGAGACAAAGGGGTAACAAGTTCTGGGTGGGGCACTCCTTGCTTGAATAGCAGGTGCACACACCACCCTCCTCCCCCACAACGTTATGACTGTAGAGACAAGTCAAAAGATGCCTCAACCTAAAATAATGTTGTGTTGAACCTGTAAAAAAGCCCCACTTAATACACCACAGCCCTCACAGTTTTGGAACAAGGCCATGGCAAAGCAAATGAAGGAAATGAAATAACTATTTCCTTTTGAGAAAGAGCTCCTGGCTCACTAGCAGACTGGTGAAAACTGAATAGAACAACATTACATGACCATGCGATCTAGTAGCTCATCATTAAATGTTACTGGATGCATTTAATTCTAAATTCCAGCAGGCCATCAAGAAAAACAGGTACAGGCCCAAATGGGATCTGAAGCCACAGTTATATTGCAAGGCAGATCATTTACACTCCCTAAGAGTGTACTGTACCCTGCTACCTGCCACCTACCCCTCAACCTGCACCAATGGCTTCATGTGGTCACTAAGCTCAGGATTACGGAGGGTGTCCTGCCCACAATCTAGTCTCCCTTTGTCTCATAACAGTTTGCCTTCCTTTAAGGAAATTCCTTTCCTTTATTCTATGAGGTCTGAGTTAGTCTGAAATACAGTAGTTACCCCCTAACTGACCAAAGGAGAGGGCAATGACCCAGGCAGGGCTGCTCACAGTATACCATTTGCCAGTAAAGGAACTGATCTACAATAGTTACAAGATAAAAGAAAGGCCAAATTAATCCTCCCTCACAGGAATTTGAGCTTTGAGGAGACATATGAGGATAAAAGGCAGCCAGAGCCAAAACTTCCTGACAACAGTGCCATAGTGCAGAGAAACTGTCCCAGAATTCATGCTTCTGATAACCCTTAGAGATTCCCCAGTTTCCATTCTTTCTAAGGCCTAGTTTTTTTAACTCCCCATTTGAAACTCTGATCTACCTGGTGTCCTTCCAATAAATTTCTTATATTTGCTTAAGTAATCCAAAATCAATTTCTTCTTTTGCAACCAAACAACACTGACATTATTCTATACCCCCTTCCTAAAAGATAATAAATCCCTATGGCTTCAAATCTTACCTTCCAACTCTAGCTTGTGTCTACTTCCATTAGGAGCATTGGAGCCATTCTAACTGCATTTTGCACATCTCCACATGCCACAAATACTTCAAGCTCAATAAATCTACAAAATCTCCCCCTATACTCTGTACCCAAACAGGCTTCTCTTCCTGCCTTCTATCAATTAATGGTACCTCAACATACTCAATTATTTAGCTTATTTCAATTGTTCTTTTACTCTCAAAATTACAAAGTGCTGTCAACTCCACTTTGCAAATGTATCTTAAATCCATTTTTTATAATTCAATTCAAAACCACCACTGCCCAAGTTCATACCCTACCCTCATCATCTCAATTTTCAATATTTTTTTTAAAGATTTTATTTATTTATTTGACACACAGAGAGAGATTACAAGTAGGCAGAGGCAGGCAGAGAGACAGGGAGAGGAGGAAGCAGGCTCCCTGCTGAGCAGGGAGCCCGATGCGGGCCTCGATCCCAGGACGCTGAGATCATGACCTGAGCCGAAAGCAGAGGCTTTAACCCACTGAGCCACCCAGGTGCCCTCAATTTTCAATATTTAACTCAAGTCATTTCATTGAGCATTCCTGATTCATTAGCCCCCTGCCTTGTGGACCCCTCTATTCTCTGTGTTTTCATTTTACTTGAAAATACTTTTAGTCCAACATATGTAACATATTACTACACTTATTGTTTTATGCATCTATTTCCCTTATTTGAATATAAATTTTGTTGAGGGGTAGGGGAGATGCAGTTCAGGCCTTGTGTTCTTTGAATCCCCTGGCAATAAGCACAGTACCTGGCCACTAGGGGACACACTTGACCAGCTACTGAAAGAAGAAATGAATGGAAGAATGAAATTAGACCCTTTACACCATTCACAAAAATTAACTTGAAGCAGATTAAAGACTTATATGTAAGACCTGAAACTGTAAAACTCCAAAACAAAATAAGGAAAAAGCTCCTTGACATTGGTATTAGCAAGGACTTGTTGAATATGACACTAAAAACAAAGGCAACAAAACAAAAAATAAACAAGTAATACTCCATCAAACTGAAAGCTTCTGTACAGCAAAGGAAACAATCATCGCAATGAAAAGGTAACTACAGAATGGGAGAAAATAATATTTGCAAACCATAAACCTCAACAGCAAAATCATAATAACAATAATAATCCAATGAAAATATGGGCAAATGACCTGAAAAGACATTTTTCCAAAGAAAACAGAGATGGCAATCAAGTACATGAAAAGGTACTCAACACTAATCATTAGGGAAATGTAAATCAAAACTACAATGAGATATCACTTCATACCTGCTAGGACGATTTTTACTGAAAGATAAGAGATAGTAAGTGTTGGCAAGGATAAGGAGAAAAGGAAATTCTTGTGCACTACTGGTGGGAATGTAAATTGGTACAGCCATTATGGAAAACAATATGGAGGGTCCTGAAAAAATTAAAAATAGAACTATCACAAGATGCAGAAATCCCAATTCTAGGTATCTATCTGAAGGAAATGAAAACACCATCTTAAAGTGATATCTACACTCCCATATTCAGCATTATTCATGACAGCCAAGGTTTGGGAACAACTTAAGCCAAGATATGACAATTCATCGACTGATAAATGCTAATGAATATGTAATATATAAACACACACACAGAGTAGAATATTATTCAATCATGAGAAAGAAGGAAATCCTGCCATTTGCAAAAACATGGATGAACCCAGAGGACATTATGCTAAATAAAATAAGCCAGACAGAGAAAGACAAATACTGTATGATTTCACTTTTGTGGCATCTGAAAAAAAAAAGGGGGAAATGGGGGGGGGTCAAACTCAACCCATATAAAAAGACAGTAGAATGATGATTACCAGGTACTGGGGGGTAGGAAAAATGGGGACATGCTGGTCAAAGGGTATAAGCTTTCAGGTATAAGAAAATAAGTACTGAGGAAAATAAGTACTAATGTACAGCATGGTGACTACAGTTAATAACACTTTACTGTATACTTGAAATCTACTATGAGAGTAGATCTTAAGCATTCTCACCACACACATCGGTACACATACAATGGTAATTATGTGAGGTAATCATTCCACAATGTATACATATATCAAATAATCATGTTATATACTTTCAATATATATAATTTTACCTGACCATTCACCTCAATAAAGCTGGGCAGGGGGAGAAATGACTAGATTATAGCAACATTCTGCCAGGTCTTCCTGCCTTCGGTTTTTCTTTTTCGCAACCCACAACCTTCACAGCTGCAAAAGTCAGCTTTCAAAAGACATTATCTATTCAAGCCTCTACTATTTAATCTTAGTGGTCCCCCCGATCTCAAAATAAAATTAGATCTTAACACTACATAAAGAAGCTCCTCAAAATCTAGCTACAATTTTTCCATTTTTATTTTTAAAACAACTTTAATTCACAGCAGCTTTATTCACAGTAGCCAAAAGCTAGAAACAATCAAAATGTTCATTTAAGGTGAACAGATAAACAATTTGCTTATATCCATGCAAAGGAACACCCTTTAGAAATAAAAATGACACATCCAGTAACAGTCACTAACAATAAAATGTATCTATTTTAAGGGTACAGTAAAATGTTTTGCCAAATGTATACATCTGTGTAACTGCCACCACAATAAAGATATGATACATTTCTAGTATCCTAAAATTTCCTTTGTTCCCTTTAAGGCCCCAAGCAAACAACCAAAGTGGATGCTTTCTGTCACTATAATTTTACCTATTCTAGATTTTCCATGTAAATGAAATCAAACAGTATGCATTCCTTTGTATCTGGCTTCTTTCACTCAACATAGTGTTCTTGAGATCCATCCATGTTATTGAGAGAAGCATTAATCAATTCACTTTTCTTTCTGAAGAATACTCCATTCACCTTAGATTTAAATTGTTTCTGGTTTATGGCTATAGTAAATAAAACTGCTCTGAATAATTGTGTTAAAATCCCTGACTGAGGGCGCCTGGGTGGCTCAGTGGGTTAAAGCCTCTGCCTTCGGCTCAGGTCATGATCTCAGGGTCCTGGGATCGAGGCCCGCATCGGGCTCTCTGCTCAGCAGGGAGCCTGCCTCCTCCTCTCTTTCTGCCTGCCTCTCTGCCTACTTGTGATCTTTCTCTCTCTGTCAAATAAAAATAAAAATCTTTAAATTAAAAAAAAATAAAAAATAAAAAATAAAATAAAATCCCTGACTGCACAGTGTTTCCATTCTCTATTATTTCAATACCCTGCAGTGGGATTGCTGGATTATAAGGTATAAGGGTATATGCTTAGCTTTTTTTAAAAAAAGACGAAATAGTTCTTCAGAGTGGTTGTACCATTTTACAGTCCCATTAGCAGCACAGGACAGTTTCAGATGCTCCACATTCTCACCAACATTTACTATGGTCAGACTTCCTAAATTTAGCCATTTTTGTTTGTATGCAGTGACATCTCATTCTGGTTTTACTTTGCATTTTCCAATGACTAATGATGTTAAGCATGTTTTCATGTACTAAAGGCTAGGTAACCTCTTTTGTAAAATTTCCAAATCTTTTCCAATTTTTGAATTGGTTGTCCTCTTGAGTTGTAACTTCTTTGTATGTTCTAGCCCTTTGTCAAACATCTGTATATTTTATCCCGCTCTGTGGCTTGCCCTTCCCTTCCCTTTCCTTTTTCCTTTCCCCTTTCCTTCCCTTTCCCTTTCCCTTTTCTTTCCTTCCTTCCTTCCTTCATCTATCTATCTATCTATCTATCTATCTGGGAGGGAGAGAGCATGCAAACACAAGAGCAAGAGGGGCAGAGGGAGAGTCCTCAAGCAGACTCCCCACTGAGCATGGAGCCCGAGGAGGACAGGTTTGATCCCACAACCCATGAGATTATGACCTGAGCAGAAACCAAGAGTTGGATGCTCAACCGACCAAGCCACCCAGGCACTCCATTGCCACTTTATTTTCTTAACAGCATTTTTAAAAGTAGAGTTTTAAATTTCGATGAACTCTAGTATTTCTTTTTTTCTTTTACAATATTTTTCTTCTACACTTCATGCTTTCTAAAAATTCTCTGCTTACTTCAAAGTCACAATTTTTTTCCCTGTGTTTTCTCTTAGAATTTTCATATTTTAGTTTTAATGTTTAGGTATAGGATCCATTTTAGGGTCACTGTTCTTTTTTTTTTTTTAAGATATTTTAAATTTATTTATTTGACAGAGAGAGACCACAAGTAGGCAGAGAGGCAGGCAGAGAGAGAGGAGGAAGCAGGCTCCCTGCCGAGCAGGGAGCCCGATGCGGGCCTCGATCCCAGGACCCTGAGATCATGACCTGAGCCGAAGGCAGCGGCTTTAACCCACTGAGCCACCCAGGTGCCCCAGGGTCACTGTTCTTTATGGCATGAGGCTTTCCCCCAGCACCATTTGTTGAAAATACTATCTTTTGCCCACTCAACTGCCTTGCTACCTTTGTCAAAAATGGATTACCATATACACTTGTGGGTCTATTTCAGAACTATACTCAGTCATAGTGACATATATGCCTGTCTGTACACCAATCCCTCAGAGTCTTACTTATTGTAGTTATCTAGAAAGTTTTGAAATCATATAATGCTAGCATTACAGAGTTATTTCTCCAAATTGTTTTAGCTATTGTGGATTTTTGCAATCACAGATTAATTTTAGATCAGCTTATCAATTTTGACAAAACAATCATCTGTAGAAATTGATTGGGATTATGCTAAATCTATAGATGAATTTAGGGAAG
Organism: Ailurus styani; assembly: GCA_002007465.1. NCBI lineage: Eukaryota > Metazoa > Chordata > Mammalia > Carnivora > Ailuridae > Ailurus > Ailurus styani. The sequence continues at coordinate 2,513,011 of LNAC01000039.1, forward strand.
AACAGACATTTTAGTAATATTAACTCTTCCAATCCATGAACAGGGTATATTTAGGTCATCTTTGATTTCCTCACCAATATTTTATAGCTTTCAATGTACAGATTTTGCATATATTTTGTTATGTTTATCCCTCAGCATTTCACGTTTTTTATATTATTACAAACATTTTGCAAATCATTTTTGATATAAGGATATACAACTGATTTGTATATATTGACATTGTATGCCTTATGCTTGCTATACTCGCTTATCAGTTCCAGTAGCTTTTTTGTAAATTCTTAGGGATTTCCTAGCATGTGATGTTATTTAGTAATTAATTAAGGCTTACTATTCTTTTCTAACCCAATATGCTTTTAAATTATTTTTCTTGGCTGGCTAGAACTTTCAGTAAAATTTTAAACAGAAGAGATAAGGAGAGATCCTTATCTGATAAGGAGTCCTGTCCTAGAAAACATTCAGTCTTTCACTCTTAAGAATATTAGCTATAATTTTTCATGGAGCCTCTTTATCAGACTGAAAAGGGTACCCATTGCTATGTCTTCAGTTCATTTATCTTTTCTTCTTCAGGGTCTAATTTGCTGTTGAGTCAATCCAGATGATTTTTTTCCTTTTATATATCAAACTTTCGGTTACAGGTATTACTCTTGATACATATTTATTCTATCGCTTTTATCATTATTCATGCTTTCTTTTAAAAACTTGAGCGTAGGAACGCTCCTACACTGTTGGTGAGAATGCAAGCTGGTGTAGGTACTCTGGAAAACTGTATGGAGGTTCCTCAAAAAGTTGAAAATACAGGCACCCTACAACCCAGCAATTGCACTACCGGGTATTTATCGAAGGGGCACCTGCACCCAAATGTTTATAGCAGCAATGTCCACAATAGCCAAACTGTGGAAAGAGCCCAGATGTTCATCAACAGATGAATGGATAAAGGAGACGTGCTCTATATATACAATGGAATATGACGAAGCCATAAAAAAAACCTTGCCATTTGTAACGACATGGCTGGAACTATAGGGTATTATGCTAAGTGAAACAAGGCAATCAGAGAAAGGCAATTGTCATATGACCTCACTGATATGCGGAATTTAAGAAACAAAACAGAGGATCATAGAGGAAGAGAGGAAAAAATTAAAAAGATGAAACCAGAGAGGGAGACAAACCGTAAGAGACTCTTAATCATAAGAAACAAACTGAGGGGGGCGCCTGGGTGGCTCAGTGGGATAAGCCTCTGCCTTCGGCTCGGGTCATGATCTCTGGGTCCTGGGATCGAGCCCCACATCGGGCTCTCTGCTCAGCAGAGCCTGCTCCCCCCTCTCTCTGCCTGCCTCTCTGCCTACTTGTGATCTCTGTGTGCCAAATAAATAAATAAAAATCTTAAAACAAAACAAAACCAAAAAAAAAAAAAAAGAAACAAACTGAGGGTTGCTGGAGGGGAGGGAGGTGGGGGTATGGGGTACTTGGGTGATGGACATTAAGGAGGGCATGTGATGTAACAAGCACTGGGTATTATATAAGACTGATGAGTCACAGACCTGTACCTCTGAAACCAATAATACATTATATGTTAATTAACTGAATTTAAGTTAAAAATGTTTTTAAAGTTAAATAAATAACAATAAAAACTTGAGCATATTTATAGCTGATTCCATAATCTGTATCTTATGGATCTGTTTCTACTGACTGATTTTTCTCCTGGTATGTGTCATATTTTCCTGCTTCTTGAAATGTCCTATAATTTTTAATTGGATGTTGGATGTTGTTATATTGTGCTGTTGAGCATCTGGATTTTAGACTTCCTTTTAAGTTTCAGTGTGCTTTGGCTAGCAGTTCAATTACTTTTGGGTCAGCTTGATATTTTTGAGACTTGCTGTTTAGCTTTGTTAGGGAGGTTCTAGAGCAGGATGCCCTCTAAAGCTGGTTTATCCCTATTACTAATGCATAATTTTCTGGGGTCTTCACTGAGTACCCAACTGTTCAACAAGGTCTTTCCATAATGTCCAGTTAGAACTCAGATGCCTCCCAGTTCTGTGAAAACTCTGAGAATTGCACAGCTTATACCTCCCCAGCCTCATGGATTTTCAACCTATGCATGTGCTGCTTATACTTCAAAAACAGACTCAAATGGGCACCTCAGATTTCTGAAGCCTTTCTCTGTATACTCCCTCCTCTTCTGTATTCTGCCCCACAATTTCCTGCTGCCTTCGCTTCCCCAAAATCTGATCTGTCTCAAACTCACCGATACCACCATCCTCTGCTCAATTTCCCCTGTGTTGCTATTTGGATAATATCTCCCAGTACAAAGCCAGAGTGATAGTTTTCTTTCTTTTTTTTTTTTTAAGTTTGATTGATTGATTGATTGATTGATTTGACACAGAGAGGGAGATCACAAGTAGGCAGAGAGGCAGGCAGAGAGAGGAGGAAACAGGCTCCCCGCTGAGGAGGAAGCCCGATGCGGGCCTCGATCCCAGGACCCTGAGATCATGACCTGAGCTGAAGGCAAAGGCTTTAACCCACTGAGCCACCCAGGCACCCCAGAATGACAGTTTTCATCTCATCTGTTTTCCCTTTCATAGGAATCACAATCCCGTATTGCCTCATACTCCAAGAATACAACTGTTTAATATTTTTTGTCCAGTTCTCTATTTGTTTACAGTGGAAGGTAAAGTTTAGCATTGGTTACTCTGTCTTGGCAGAAGCAGACATATATGTTCAACCTATCCTTTTTGTCTTATTCCATCCCATGTTCAGCTCACACCAAACTACTACTTCCCTACCCCTGGCTAAGCAAATTCTTCTGTTTTTATTTTCCTGCCTTGGTCATTTCCTTTCTATCCAACATGGCTCAACTCTTAGGTCATCTCATCTTTGAAAGTCTTCAATTTAATGTAGAGATTTTTTTCATCCTTCTCTGTCTCTACAGCATATTGTTCACACATACTATAGCATTTATCCCAAGATACTCTCACTATTAGCACATCTCCCCACTGAAATGAATTTCAATTACAAAAATTGCTAACATTTGGATACTTTCTATGTGCCAGATACTCTTCTAAGCACTTTACCTATATTTACGCACTTAATCTTCATAAAACCCTAAGATATAGATACTATTATTACCCTTATTTTACAAATGGGTAAACTAAAACACAAAGAGGTTAAGGAAATTGCCTGAGATCACAAAGCTTGATAGTTGTAGAGACAGGATATAAATCTAAACAGTCTGATTATAGAGCTCATGCTCACTATACTGTCTCTGATGAATTCCTGAAGGGAAGCAACTGTGTCATTCTTGTTTGTACATTCCACGCCAAGAGCACCTCAAAAATTTGTGGAATGAATTAAAATTTTTAATTTTCTCCTAGTCATCCAAAAAAAAAAGTCCTTCATAAGTAATGCAGGTTTTCAGTCAGTAATTGCAGAACTGAATCTAGAAAAGGTCTTTTGTAAACATGGAAGAGACTAAAATTAAATTTCTAATAATAAATTCAAAGATCTCTGAAGAATTTTAACATGCAGAAAAGACTAATAAGGTTTTATAGGTAGCCAAGTAACTGTAGTGAACTCAGGAACAAGGTTTTATAGGTAGCCAAGTAACTGTAGTGAACTCAGGAACAAAAACTCTCTGCCAAGGAATCAACACCCCCTTAGAGAGAGATGAAATGTCATACTTGCTTCCATTAAATGCATACTAAATTAATCCCATCTATATAAATGTGCTATAGAGATCAAGGCAAAAGTAAAAAGAGTATTTAAACAAAACTTTAATCCTAAAAGCTAAATATGTCAACAGTAATCAATGAAAACAAGTAAGAACATATTGCTCAATGATATCAACTATGTATAAATGACAAAAATTTAATTCTATGTGAAACAAGTATGTCATTACCTTAGAAACAATAAAGTGCCCTCCATATGATTATTAAGAGCATTTAAGTTCTTGACCGTAGGTATATATAAAACTAAAAGTACTTCAAACAATACAGGTATACCCTGCCTTTCAAAAGTTCACATTAGAGTCACTTTGCTTTACAAAAGACATACATTAGTACATTTTCACTAACCAAAAGCAATACAAAGAGGATTTTCACTTTTATGAAAAGAAGGCAAAAAGCAAAAATAGTGTTCAAAGTTTGTTTTGCAGTGAGCCATTATAGAAGCAGTGAGCACCCCGAGCAGCGAGAGTGGAACTGCCAAGCTCCTTCCCTGGGAACTACACTCAGCATCTCAGCATCAAGCTGCTGTAGCTTTGAACCGTATCTGTGAGCACTGTGCTTTATCTCGATTTATTTTGTGCATTCGTTAGCAAGATGTGTCCTAAGGTAGCAAAAAACGCCTAAGGGAGGTTATTTTTTGGGTCTGGGAATACTCAAAAAGTTTTCCATATAAATTAATGGTAATTGCTTCTTTTGCTTGATGCCATTTTGGCTTATGGAAGGTTTCACAGGAATGCTCTACTTTCAGATAGTAGGGGAGATCTGTAATGATTTATACAGAAATTTAAATGATTAAAAATTAAAAATATATATTTTGCACAAGTGGATAATCACATTTAATCAGCAAGATAATAATGAACCATAGGGTACAAGTTGTGAGGAAATGAGGGTTGATATACCGTTGCTACTTTCAACCTCCACCACATCACCCATCTACATCACACACCTGGGCTTCTAGTCCGTCCTACAGCTGACTGTCCAGCTTGGACAGGTCCACAATCCCTCATCCAAAGTCCCTGAAACCAAATCAAAATTTTTCTGATTTTAGGAAAGTTCATTTTACCCAGAACTCCATTGGGATCTGGGGCAGCACCCTGTAATCAAACACATGAATATTTCTGCAGCAAAATGCATGAATATTCACATTAAGTAGAATAAAGAAAGACTATAAATAATCTCTTCTCAGTTCAGGTCAGATTTATGAGCCTGAAAAAACATTCTGTTTTCTGAGACTTTAGGATTTTTAAATAGCAGGAAAAGGTCTATAGATCTGTGTTACCACATTGCATCCAATCTGCTCACTCCCTGCTTGAGAAATGACAATGGCTCCCTTACCTGCCATATTCAATTACAACACTGACTTCTATACTACTCTAGAAATGGCAACACCTTTGGAAATCATTTATTCAAACTCCTTACTACATTGCTTAGGAAACTAAAGTCCAGAAAACATGGAAAAACTTGCCTAGGGTCAAACTGTTACCTACTGACAGGATAAAACTAGAATATGCAGGTCTCCTGTCTCCCAGGCCTACTGCTTGTTTGTTGGTTAATTCACTCATTCATTCTCTCTCTCAATTCAAAGTGATTCTTTTCAGCTTTTTAAAATAATGAAATAATTACAGACTCACAGAAAGTTACAAAAATAGTATAGAGTCCTATGTATCCTTCATTTGGCTTTCTTCAGTATTCAGCTGTAATACAGTACATGAAAACCAAAAATTAACATTGGTACATTAGTGTTAACAAAACTACAGACCTAGGGAGCCTGGGTGGCTCAGTCAGTTAAGCATTTGACTCTTGGTTTTGGCTCAGGTCATGATCTCGTAGATCGTGAGATCAAGTCCCACATCAGGCTCTGCGCTCAGCACGGAGTCTGCTTAGATTCTCTCCCTCTGCCCCATCCCCTTGCTCTCTCTCTGGCAAATAAATAAATAAATCTTGGGCGCCTGGGTGGCTCAGTGGGTTGAAGCCTCTGCCTTCAGCTCAGGTCATGATCTCAGGGTCCTGGGATCGAGGCCCGCATCGGGTTCTCTGCTCAGCGGGGAGCCTGCTACCTCCTCTCTCTCTCTCTGCCTGCCTCTCTGCCTACTTGTAATCTCTCTCTGTCAAATAAATAAATAAAATCTTTAAAAAAATTTAAAAAAATAATAAATAAATAAATAAATCTTAAAAACAACTACAACAAAACCACAAAACTACAGCTTCACTCCATTTTCAGCATTTTTCTTTCAGCAGTATTCATTTGTATGTATAGGTGTACACAGTTCTAAACACCTTTATCCCATGTATAGATTCATGTAACCGCTATCAAAATCAAGATACTGAAATGTGCCATCACCACAAAATACCTCTTTGTATTTACACCCTCCCTACTGCCCACACTGTCCCTGACTCTAGCAAGCATCAATCTGTTCTCCATCTCCATAGTTTTGCCATTTTGAGAATGCTGTATAAATGGAATCATACAGTATTGTAGGGGCCAAGGGCAAGACTGGCTACTTTAGCATGAACATTATTTTGAATTAAAAGCACTCGAAAGCCAGCAGATCAAGGAAAAACTCTTTACCCAACTGCACGCTCATATCAAGGACAGCGCTATTAACAGATTCCTTTCCCTAAGAAACTTACCTGAATAATAGGGCAACATTTGTTTCCAAATATCTCCTCTCACCTTCCTGCTGATGGCCTTTCTCCCCTTTGTAATACCCAGACCACTACCCCTCTCCTTAGCTCATATAACCATCTCCTTGCTTCATTTCTTTGAATTTCATGTCTATGTGGATTTCCCCATATATGCTATTAAGTTTTATTTTCTCCTGTTAATCTGCCTGATGTCATTTTGATTCTTAATCCAGCCAGAAGGACCTTGAAGGACAGAGGAAACTCTTCCTCTGACTTCTTTGTGGTAAAACACACATAAAATTTACCATCTTACTATTTTTAAGTGTAGAGTTCACAATATTCACAATGTTTTGCAACCAATCTTTGGAACTTTTTCATCTTATAGAACGGAAACTCTATGCCCTTAGCAACCACCATTTTACTTTCTCTGAATGGGACTCTTCTATATACCTCAAATCAATGGAGTAATACAGTATGTCTTCTTGTGACTGGCTCATTTGACTTAACATAATGTTCTCAAGGTTCATCATGTTGCAACATGTGCCAGAATTTCCTTTTTAAGGCTGAATAATATTCCATTATATGCATACAATATTTTGTTTATCCATTCACCTACTGATGGACATTTGGGTTGCTTCCACCACTAGGCTATTGCAAATAATGCTGCCATGAACATGGGTGAACAGACATTTCTTTGAGAAGAAATGCTTTCAATTTTTTTGGCTATAAACCCAGAAATGAAATTGTTGGATCACATGGTAATTCCTTCTTTAATTTTTCTTAGGAACCACCATACTGTATTCTGTAGTGGCTTTTTGCATTCCCACCAGTAGTGTGGACTAACTTATTCCATTCACCATAATTCTTTCCAGATCCGTTCAAATTGCTGTATGAATAAATAGTTCAGTTATTTCCATTGTTGAACAGGGTTTCATTGCATGGCTGCAACACCGTTTGTTCAACAATTCACTACTGAATGATATCTGGGTTATACCAGTTTGGGGCTATTACATATAGAGTTGCTATAAACATCTGTGTATAGGCTTTGACCTAAGTTTTTACTTCTCTGGAGTAAATTCTCTGGAGTGCAATTGTTGGTCTGTATGGGAAGTGTATGTTTAATTTTATAAGAAACTGACAAGCTGTTTCTCAGTGTGGCTGTACCAATTTTACATTCCCATCAGCAATGTTAAAAGAAATCTGGTTTAATTTCTCTGCATCTTCATGAGGACGTCAGATTGTCAGTATTTTGCATTTTAGCTTACTTAGGTAAGTAGCAGTTATCTCATCATGGTTTTAATTTACATTTTTCTAATGGCTAATGTTATATATGCTTACCTGCCACCTTTTCATATACTTACTTGTCATCTTTACAGGCTCTTTCTGCTCATTTTCTAATTGTATTGTTTACTTTCTTAACCACTGAGTTTAGAGAGTTCTTTACATATTCTGGATACAAGTCCTTCAGATATTTGATCTGCAAATATTTTCTCATCTCTGGCTAATCTTTTCATTCTATTAAGAGAGTCGTTTACAAAGACTTTAATTTTGATGAAGTCAAATTCCTGACTTTTTTACTTTTATGTAATGGGGTTTTGGTGTTATGCCTTGTAACGGTTTACCTAGACCCAGATCATGGAGATGTTTTCCTATGTTTTCTTCTAAAAGTTATATGGTTTTACATTTCACATTTAAATTCATTATTTTTTTCATTTTACATTCATTTTACATTGCTCTCACAGGTATCCATTTTCCTTTTTTTTTTTTTTCTTAAGGTGTGAGGTGTAGGTCAGGGTTCATTTTTCTTTGCCAGTGATATCCAATCATTCCAGCACCTTGCTGAAAAGACTATTCTCCTTCCATTGAATTGGTTTTGCACCTTTGTCAAAAATCAATTGGGCATATTTGTGTTGATCTATTTTTGGGTTCTCTATTCTGTTCCATCGATCTGTCTATTCCTCTGCCAATACCATACCGTCTTGATCAATGAAATTACACCTAGGACTTAACATAAGGTAGAATGATTGCTCCTACTTTCTTTTTTTTCCACGTAATATTGTTTCAGCTATTTTAATTCCTTTCTTGCTGCTCATTTTACTTTACTGCACTTGCTCTTCAGGTCCTCCCTAAACCCAGTAGAAGTATGACAGCCTAGGGAAGAAAGGAGAAGAAAGAATCACAAAGGAAACAATATGTACCACCACTCTAAAATATTACCCATGTAATTTTTTTTTTAAGATTTTGTTTATTTACTTGAGAGAGAGAGAGAGAGCATGCAGAGAGAGAGAGTGAGAGGGAGAAGCGGACTTCCCACTGAGCACAGAGCCCACATGTAGCTCAATCTCACGACCCTGAGATCATGACCTAAGCCAAAAACAAGAGTCTGGTGCTCAACCGACTATGCCACCCAGGTGCCCCACCATTTTAAATTTAATCTCACTTCTGAATGTGTCAGAGTACACTTCGAGGCTCTTTTTCCTTTTCTTGATGAGATGGCATAGGTAAAGAAAGAGAAGGTAGTGAATAACAAATTATGGTGATTTCCTTTCCAAAAATGCCACCCTTAACCTAAATTTTAGGATATTAGATATGATTCATCTCTAACATACCATATAGATTTAAACAAAAAGTAAAATGACCCAAGAGGTTAGAATATTGATTTAAGTAATAGAAACCCAAAATATGAAATGAAACTGTAAAAGAATTTACCAAGTCCAGTTTCCTATGTTTAACTAAATCAACTACAAGTGGTCTTTCTGTCCTTGGCTAACATAATGACAGCATCTTCCTCTTAATTATCAATGTTTTGCTGATAAGATTCCAACAAAGTAAGGTATACATCACTCAAAAATATATAGTTGCTTACTCCATGTTTTTAACTATAATTTACAATAATCACAGTCTGCCTATCTTTGGATCAAACGTTTGCTCCACTACTAAAACAGATAAATATAGGACATCCTTCCCCAAATTTTTTTGTTCTGCCTGTGAGTTCAGACTGTTTAAATAATTTGTGATACACCATCAAAGAATAATCAAACTACATGTACATTAGCTCTTTCCTTTCTCACAAAATAAAGCAATCCATACATGTTACCACCTTTATGTTGTTCCTCTCCACTTCTTCCACTGTGGTATGGTACTGGGCAAGCAGGGCAGGCTACAGTCAAGGAATTTTTAGAGTCATTAGTCTTACAAGTTTTCATCTAGTGTGTCTCCAGTGGCTTCAGAAGGGATATTCTCCAACACCCAATCTGATGCTCTGGCAACTAAGTAGATGAATTACAACTCTCAGAATATACACATTAATAAGGCCTTTTCCAGCTCTGCCCTTATCACTTCCACGTTTTATTACAAAGACAATAATATGCACAATGCAATGTACTACTACAAACCCTACCACTAACAATACCATTACCACCACATGCAGTGAAACCCACTATTTGATTAGCAAAAATTAAGAAACTTGAAGGTTCTAGTGCTATGAGAATGTGGAGTAATCCAAACTCAGACATTGCTCATGAGAGTGGCAGCTGGTACAATCACTTTGGAAAGCAATTTGCTATTATTTACTAAAATGAAACATGTGCATACACTCCTCCTCCATCTATTCTCTCAAGACAAGTACACCTGGAGACATGTGCAAGCACATTCACAGCAGTATTTTTGATAGCACAAAAATGCAAACCACCCAAATGCTGACTGAAAGAAGGCTGTGGCATATTCACACAATAGGATTTCATACACTAGTGAAAAACTAATGAAGTACAACTAAACATGACATGGACCAATCTTAGGAACAACTATGAATAAAAAAAGTAAGCATAGCAGACTACAAACAATAAGCTACCACATTTATAAATTTCAAAAGTAAGCAAAATTTAACATATGTTATTTAGAGAAACACCAATGTAACTTCTAAAAAGGAAAAATAAACATAAAATCCAATACACTGGGATTCAGGGACATGGACTGGGGAGTAGAGGTAGTTTCAAAAGGATTGGTAGTTACAGTTTTAAAATTAGATAGTAAGCTCATTAGTTTCATTACTAAGCCTTAAAACATATAAGTACGTGTGTGTGTGTGTGCGTGTGTGTGTGTGTGTTGAGTGTATATCATCTAAAATCTACAGAGAATTAACATTTCAGCTACAAGACAAGTTTAGCCCACTTATAAGATGATATTCCTGATACAGGAAACAATGCGAACAAGTAAAATCACTTCATTATTGCTATTTGGTCACTTCTGTAGAAACAAAGAAATGACAGGTGTCTCAAAAAATTATAGCAAGGGGGTGAGCAAGAGAAGTGGGCGTGGCTGGAAAAGGGCAACTTAAGGGATCCTTGTAGTAACAGAAATGTTCTGCCTCTTGACTATATCAATGTCAATCTACTTGTGATACTATAGTATAGTTATGTCAGATGTTACCATTGGGACAAACTAGGTAAAGGGTAAATTGGCTCTCTGCATTATTTCTTCCAACAGCACGTGAATCTACAATTACCTTAAAATAAGTTTAATTAAAAAAAGGAAAACGGGGAAAAAAAGATAATTTTTGTCTAGGGTTTCTCCACCTTGATACTCTTGACATTGGGAGGCCCGTAATTCTTCATTATAGGGGCTCTGCAAGACATTTTAGGGTGTTTAACAGCATCTCTGGCCTCTACCTACTAAGTGCCAATAGCATGCCCCAGGTATGACATCTCCATATACTACCAAATGTTCCCTAGGGGGCAAAACTGCCCCATCTGAGAACTACAGCTCTACTCACAAAAGCAAGAGCTGTGGAAATGTTCCCAGTTGAAGGAGATGAAAGAGGCATGACAACTAACTGTCATTTATGATCCTAGGCTAGATCCTGTATTAGAGAGGAAAGAATACTATAAAGGCCATTTCTGGGTCAATTAATAAAACTGGACTATCAATGGTATATTAGTATTGTATCAATATTAAATGTGTTTAAATTGATTACTATAAAGAATATTCCCATGCTTAGGAAATACATGATTATGTATTTAGGTATAAGGGACCATGATGTATGCAATCTACTCTCAAATGATTCATTAAAAATGTGTGTATTTTACACATACATGTAAATAGTATGTACATATGTTTAGAATAGGGAATCTGATTAAAAGGTATGCAGCTGTGTTCTTTGTACTATTTTTATTCTTGCAACTTTTCGGTATGCTTGAACTTATATACAAGTAAAAAACGTTTTTGTTCGTTTTTTTTTTTACTGGAAGCATAAGTTGTGGTCTTAAAATCCTAATGCCAAGTTTCACAGTAGTAGTCCAGAGTAAGTGATAAAAATCCCAAGAGGACAGTGACTACTGACTGGATAGATTCTTACTTTAAGGCTGGGATATTCGTTGCAAAGAACTGTCTACCTTCAGAAATATCTTCCCCCTCTCCATTTTTTTCTGGAGGCGACCACTGGAACAGTGCGGAACCGAAAATCAATCTGTCCTATTTTTAAAAGACCATTTCTAGAAAGTGACTTACACCCACATCCCTACTCGATTTCTCTACAATTCACTGAGGCATCTTTATCCTCAATACTTAAGAAGCAAAAACGCGAAAAGACTACAGGTGTTTCTCAAAACTAAACCACTTATCCGCTCAGCTGAGCAAATGGAGGAAGAAAGTTAAGGTGAGTGGACTAGGGAAGAGACATCAAATGTCCAAGAGAGGTAAGAAAAGAAGGGGTAAAAAGAAATAAGCAGGAAGTCAGTCTGAGCGAGTCAGGGAGTGTCGGCCAGGAAAAAGGACTCGAGTGGGTGCGAGTGTGTCAGGAGGAGAGGAAGTAGCTCACCTGGCCGTGGTAAGCAGAGGATGCTGAGTCCCCACCAGCTTCCGCACCTGCATAGCGATGTTGCTGAGCTCGTCGCTCAGCAGGCAGCGGAGGCTCATGAAAGACGTGGGATAGCCCACGATCTTCTCCGCCTCTGACACCACTTGGTTCCAGTGGGCCGGAGACCTGGAGGACTGACCACACCAGGAGCCCACCGAGGAGATGGTATCGAGGGACGGGGACCGCCCCCAGAGACGCGGGGAACCCGACACCCCGAGATAACGGGGCAAGCGCAACAGCAGCTGCCGAAGGCTCATAGTTTGAGTCTGGGAGTGTCAGGGACTTGGGGGTGTCCGGAGGTGGCGCGGGGAAGAGGAGGAACTGAACTTGCAGGAACTAGAAGGAAGCGGCAACTCCTGACCCTCAGAGAAGGGTGAGTTCCTGGAACCGTGACAAGAAACGCACTTTAACTGCAGCTTTCAGCGCTTCGGGGTTATACCAACAACTGCCGGATCTCAGTACTGCCCCGGGCCATCTGGGTACAAACCACGGCCACCTCCTAAATGGGGAACGCCATATTGGCGAGATGGAATACGGTCTGTCGTAAAGACGGAGGCGGGCGGTTCAGGAGCAGAGAATGTTCCCTACTTTACGGCGCAGTCGTGAACACCCCCAAGGGGCGGGGCTTTGGAAGTGAGCCCCGGAAAGCGATGCGTAGGGCGAAAACTTAAGCTCCTCCCACCATCCCTCCTCATCCAAGGTTGGGAAAATCTAGGTTTCGCAGGAGTGGGTTGGGTCGTGGGATCCGCGTAGTGGTAGTGTGGTGTCCGGAGCTTGGACCTAGTCTGATTCATCAGGGCATGCCCAACGGCCAGCACAGAGTGCGCACAGAAATATTTGTGTAATGGACGAGGGTCGGTGTCTACCAAGTCTCTTTTCGTGGTTCCCAGCCCGCCCGGAAGGAAGGGCGCCAGGCAGAGGGACCGGTTCCTCTGGGAAGCCTCTCACAGCTGTCCACCAACCCCTGGCAGGGGTAGTGGACCCGCGTGAGGGCGGCCCTTAGGACGGCTGGCCTTAGGAAGCTACGGTTCACTACTCAGTAGTAGGACGCAAAGTCTAGGCGTGGGACTGAGCCTTCTTTGCCCTCAATTCCCAATCAGACAGAAGGTGGCGTGGCCCGGCGGGAAGGTTTCTTTCTCCCCGAGGAATGTCCTGATCCTTGTCTAATCACCAGCCCCCCCGCTGAGTCTCGGTTTCCCCTGTGTCCGGCCCAGGCAGAAGCAGCCGTGCCTTCACAGGGGTGCAGAGAGGCCCGTGCCCACCCTTTCTTGTCTTTTTCTTCGGAAGGACGCTCGGTTCGCCATCCCGGATGCAAAACTGTGTCACCGACTGTAGTGCTTTTCACTTACAGCTCATGTATTAGCTCTCTTATCCCCAAAACAACTCCATTAAGTAGATAGTATTCTCCATGTTTCATGTGAGAAAAGTGAGGCACATCCAAGTTGTGTAAATTGTCAAAGGCCACACCAGACAGGAATGTTATCGCAGGCAATCAAGTTTCTGCATCCCTGCTCCTAACCACAGCATTATGCTGAGTAACAACCTACCAGCTGTTCTTTACTCTTTATTGCTGAGGGGGAACGGTCAATATGGTTATCATTCAAGCATATCTGGTATCCTGCCCCTTTTCTCATCACCCAAAACAAGAAAACCAAAAAACCACCCTCGTTAGGGATGCCTGGGTGGCTCAGTCAGTCAGGTCGTGATCCCAGAGTCCTAGGATCCAGCCCTGCCTCGGGCTCCATCTGAACCTAGAGCTTCTCCCTCTCCCTCTGCCCTTACCCCCTCCCTCCCTCTCTCTCTCCCAAACAAATAAACAAACCCTTGTTAATAATGAAAGATGTATTACCCAATTTTACACTCTTAAAATTAACTCTCTTCAACTTTCAAAATGCTTTCAAATTTATGATTGATATTTTTCAAATTAGTATCATGCACAATACTGAACTAGATCCGGGCTCCATATAAAAATGTAGACTTAAAAAAGGCCGAATTAAAGAGTACTCATGTTGCAGAAAGATGCTTTTCTCTACAAATATTTAGCCTCAGACTCCCTTTGAATAGCAAATTTCCCTTGTGATTTAAAAATCCAATTTTATTTCCAAAAATTCACTTTAGGCATAACTTCTCAGGGCTACATTTTAGATGAAATGAATTAAGCTTGTAAGTGTTAAACACAGTCTTTGCCCACAAAATAAGTAAGGCAAGCTGAAGTTCAAAATAATTCCTGTGGAAGAGATAACAAACTCCTGGCAATAAAATTCAGCTCTGCTCTAGATGAAAATAAACGTGGAGAGTGAGCTACCTCACCATTTCAAAAAGTTCCAAGGCCTGAGCTTCTGGGTTATCCAAGGTGAAGGAAGTCATGAAAAAGCGAAGAGCGATAAAGACTGAATGTGATAGATTGTGCACTTGAGGCTGTTTCTTCAGAATCACGGAACCTTAAGACCAACTTTTCATGCAATTTCCTTAATACCAATTCACAGCATGTACTTTAATTTCTCCACAGAAGCCAAATGCATTATTCTCTGGTCATACTCTATTAACCAAGTTTTTGATTATTCATGGGACTTCTGGTCCCATTTACTTTAAATAATCAGCACTTTCTTTTGTACTTACAGTTAAAAGGTTGCATTATACCTAATGATAATCCATTTTTAGAAGGTTAAAATGGTATTTATTCTTTAATCTTCCAGATAAATATATTGCTCCTTTGAGTCTTTCTGACTAAAGAAATTTCTGAATTGATAGTGACTTTTGGGGGAGCAGAGAGAGGAAGTGTATGATTCTGCCATTCCTCTGCCACCGTAAGAGGCATTTTGCAGGTGTCTGCGAATAATGCACGTAAAGAAAGAATGTAGCAGAGTTTCTCACCCTTGGTACTACTGACATTTGAGGACATGGATTCTTTGTTATAGGGGGAGGGCTGTCCTGTGCACGGTAGGATGTTTAGCAACATATAAACCAGCAGTAACTCCCCTCCAAAGCTGTGACAACCTGATGTGTCTCAAGCATTGCCAAATGTCCCCTCGGGGCAAAATCACCCATGGGAATATAGGGAAATGGGAGATGCTGAAAACAAACAAAAACGAAACAAACAAAAAACAAGGACCATTAATGACACTGACTCCCACAGAGGAGCAAAGGAAAGGTCCTGCGTGTGAGTAGCCTGGCAGGTTAAAATGGTCACTCCACAATCTGTGGAAACTTCCAGCCATGTACAGGGACTTCTCCATCTCCTTGGATTTGGGGTTGTTTGGGAGACAGCCAGCTGACAAAAGATGGTCATGGTTTCTCCTCCACCTTTCTCAGAATCCTGAAGTTGGTAAAGTACCAGTGGATTTCACTTGCTGTCCTCTCTGCATTCTGCTGACCTTAGAAACGAGTGAAGTTATATTTGATGTCCTTTTCTTTGGCTGGAAACCTAAGTCAGCCTTTGGAAGTACAAGGTCTTAACAAGGATGGTGTACGCTTTGGGCTTTGGCATTTCCACGATTAGATGAGTGGACACAGATAAGGACGAGGCAGCCACCCTCCTTCTACCACCCTCAACACAATCACTTATTGTTTATGCCAAGAAAATTCCTCCCAAAGCAGTTGAAAAGTGTTGTGGTGTAGCTTGGGGCAGAATGATAAAAGGAGGCAAGTAAGCAGATTAGCAACCACTGAAAAGTTTGACAGTCTATCCGGCTGCTGGCTGTGGCGAACAAGGACAGCACTAATTGCCAGGGAGATTGTAAAATAGTTCACAGCATCTATGGAAGGGAATTTGATAATTCCTAGAAAAATTACATATGCATTTATACTTTGACCCAGAAATCCCAATGACTTATGACAATATTATTTGTAATCATGAAAGATTAGAAACAAAGCAAACAACCACCAAGGAGGGGAGTGGTTGAATAAACTGGAGCAGATCCATTTAATGAAATACACTGTGTAACTCTGAAAAAGAATGAGGGCCATCTCTACACTGATGTAATGTGAGCTCCAGAATATGGATTAGCTTTAAAACAATAATAGGAATCAAAAACACACCGAGACACAGAACAGTACAGTGTTTTTTGGGGAAGATAGGTGAACTACAAATATACAATTGCCTATATATTTGGGTTGGGAAGAAACAGCTGGAAGGGACAGGCATGGAACAGACTACCCTGAATATACCTTGACTTTATAGTTTTGAATGTAAACTCATGTATATGCATTATGGTATTGGTCAACTGACAAAGACAACAGTCTCTAGTCTTTTGTTACACAATTTGTAAAAAGTAATTAATTTTCCTAGATGTTTCAACTACATATCCCAATTTCTCATTTGTTATTTTACTTCGTTTAGTTTTTGGTTCTTTTGTTCTCCTGTTCTTCATTTTTTGTTACTGCTATATAAAGTTTCTGTATTTAAAAAATAAGTAAAGTCATGTATATGTTTTACATATCCAAATAATTTTAAATTCTAAACAAAGATGTAATAAAAATTGAAAACAAGCTTAAGCAAATTATCTAAATGTATATTGAGTGGGCGGCATAACCACAGCAAGTAAATAATGAAATGACTTTAAGAAATAGTGCATTTATAGTGGAATATGTTCTCAGGATAAAGAAACCTACAAAGAAATCTTAAACTTCAATCTTCAGTCTTATTGCTGGTAGAAATATAGATACTATTATCTTCAAACTATTCTTATACATTATAGGTAAAAACAAATGTTAGACTTCTTAGGAACGACAAGGAAATAGAATCCATGTAAAATTAAAGTTAAATTGGAAATAGTATGAACTTACAATTTTTCTTTTTCAAAAATGTTTCTTATGTTCCAATAAGAAAAATTTTACATCTGGGGAGTGGGGGAGAAGCATTTACTTGTTTTGTCCCTTGAAAAGGCCTGGAAATAATGATAATCTTGTAGCAATGAGCGCTTTTAGTACTCATAATCATACTTTCAATACATCATTCTCTTTTAAAAGGGATGAGTCCTTTAAAAGAATGGCAGATTTCAGGGCTGGGGCAAGAAATGTGCATGATGAGCCTGGGACTCCCTGTTGTGCTAGAAATCAGGGAATCTATTATAGTCTAAAGTCTAATGGCTCAGGTCAAAGGGACAAAGGGATCAGCATAAAGGAGCTCCCACTGGCTGAAAAGGGGGAAATCTGAGCATCAAAACAGAGTAAGAGGGCGCCTGGGTGGCTCAGGGGGTTAAAGCCTCTGCCTTCGGCTCAGGTCATGATCTCAGGGTCCTGGGATCGAGGCCCGCATCGGGCTTCCTGCTCAGCGGGGAGCCTGCTTCCCCCTCTCTCTGTGCCTGCCTCTCTGCCTCCTTGTGATCTCTCTCCCTCTGTGAAATAAATAAAATCTTTAAAAAAAAAAACAACAGAGTAAGAACTATAACTGATCGAGATTCACTGACGACATATAAATTCTTGAGTTCGTTATCGGACACAACTAGGGCAATACTCTGAATATTTTCAATATCATGAAAGAATTGAACATTTATCCTGCCTTCCTGGAGGGACTGCATTTAGTGTCGTCTTAGTCTGGCTCACCCCCTTGAAAGCTGAACCTGAGACAAGGGCTTACTTTGTGGTAGTTTATTTTGGATAGCCATCTCAGGAAGCAACAGTGGATGACTAGGGAGAGTGAATCACAGGAGGTCTAATACAAGGGTGTCTCCCAGTTAGTCATCACTGTGGGCAACGAGGCCTTGAGCCTGCTGGGACTCTGAGTTGCCATGTAGAATATATTTCATAATTGTCAGCTTGATGCAAGAGAGGAGCAGTTGTGGACCAGCTCCCAGCCCCCATTGGTCCAAATTTCCCCCTTGGGGCATTGGCCCCCTCATACTTCTAAGCTGTCATGTGAGTGCTGGACAGATATCCAACCTCCATGGAGTCAGAGGGCCTCGGGGGCAGAATGTGACATGTACACAGTGCATATGTGGAGAAGGGCTGTCAGGTTACACCCGCAGGAAGCAGGTTGCTTCGGCAATGGGTGGAGTGAGAGGCAAGCTGAGAGGTTATAAAACAGGGAACAAGCCTCATAGACAGACAGTCCAGGCTGATGAGGGAAAGAAAAGAGAGTTCTTCTTCATAACATAATTCCATCTAATAAAAGAGGAAGAAAGGATAGAATGGAGAAACCACCATATTGTGATTCCTTCTGAAATCATCAATTCAGGCAGCAGTCCTCAGAAGATGAGAAGCTGGGCACCTGGGTGGCTCAGTGGGTTAAACCTCTGCCTTTGGCTCAGGTCATGATCTCAGGGTCCTGGGATCGAGGCCCGCATCAGGCTCCCTGCTCGGCGGGGAGCCTGCTTCCTCCTCTTTCTCTGCCTGCCTCTCCGCCTACTTGTAATCTCTCTCTCTCTCTCTCTCTGTGTCAAATAAATAAATAAAATCTTTAAAAATAAAAAATAATAATAAAAAAGAAGATGAGAAGCTGATGGGAAAGAGCAGAGGAGCAGCGGAGACACCCCTTGCGTCCCTAACTGACGTCAGCGTCACTAGGTACGGGGATCCACCCAGCTGTGCCTCCTGATGTGGTGTGTTATGAAGTATACAGTACCGCCTAGGAACTATTTTTGCCAAAATAGTTGACTTTGAATCTCATCAAGCTGGTAGGTCTAACTTCAAATTTTCTAGAAATATAGGAGGAAGTGGAACAAGTGAAAGAGTTTCCCAAGGAAACAAACAGACAAATCCAGCACGTTGGATGTCCTACCGCCAGCTGACTGGGTTTCTTCAACAAGACAGGAGGATGAGACAGGATGTGGAAAAGGACTTCTGTAGAATGAGATTTTGAAAGGAATAAAGAGTATAATGTATGGACCTTATTTGTATCTTGATTCTAAGAAACCAACTGTAAAAAGTAAATTAGGAGGCAATTAAAGAAATTTAAANTTGTATCTTGATTCTAAGAAACCAACTGTAAAAAGTAAATTAGGAGGCAATTAAAGAAATTTGAATTCTAGGGCGCTTGGGTGGCTCAGTGGGTTAAAGCATCTGCCTTCGGCTCAGGTCATGATCTCAGGGTCCTGGGATCGAGGCCCGCATCGGGCTCCCTGCTCAGCAGGGAGCCTGCTTCCTCCTCTCTCTCTGCCTGCCTCTCTGCCTACTTGTGATCTGATCTCTCTCTCTGTGTCAAATAAATAAAATCTTTAAAAAAAAAAAGAAATTTGAAAATTTGAATTCTAGTTTTGGTACATTAGATATTACATAGGAATTATTAACCTTATGGGTGTGTCAATTACAAAATTTCCATACTTTTAAGTATATAGGGGTAAAATATTACAGTGTCAGGAATATTGGAGAGGACAAAATAGATAAAGCAAATATGCTAAAATCCACAAAGTTGCTGATTCTGGATAATGAGTATATGGCATTCATTATACTATTCCATTTTGTATATGTTTGAATATTCTCATAATAAAATATTTTTAAAGAGGTAAGTAAATATGCTTATTCTTTTTTTAAAAAAATGGAAGCAAGTCAAATGACTTGCCCAAAGTCATAAAGCTGGAAAGCGGTAGAGGTAAGAATTAAAGCTCAGCTGAAGCTCTGGAACCTTATTTATCATTCTTTCTCTATTATCTCTATTATCTATTATCTTTATTATGATTTTTTAAAACATAAGTTAATGTATACATTTCTAAAATGTGTATTATTTATATGTATTTGTTATTTTTGTCTTGAAAAGAGATTCCATACTAATTCCATGTAATTTCTTGTGACCTCTTTTCTTTTTTTCTTATAAAACTTTATTTTTATTTATTTATTTATTTTTACTTTATTTTTTCAGTGATCCAAGATTCATTGTTTATGCACCACACCCAGAGCTCCATGCAATACATGCCCTCCTTTATACCCACCACCAGGCTCACCCATCCTCTCTCCCCCCTCCCCTCCATAACCCTCAATTTGTTTCTCAGAGTCCACAGTCTCTCATGGTTTGACTCCCCCTCTGATTTACCCCAATTCACTTTTCCTTTCCTTCTCCTAGAGTCCTCCATTTTATTCCTTATGTTCCACAAGTTAGTGAAACCAAAAGATAATTGACTTTCTCTGCTTGACTTACTTCACTCAGCATAATCTCCTCCAGACCCATCCATGTTGATACAAAAGTTGGGTATTCATCCTTTCTGATGGCTGAGTAATATTCCATTGTATATATGGATCACATCTTCTTTATCCATTCATCTGTTGAGGGGCATCTCGGCTCTTTCCACAGTTTGGCAACTGTGGACATTGCTGCTACGAACATTGGGGTACATATGGCCCTTCTTTTCACTGCATCTCTATCTTTGGGGTAAATACACAGTAGTGCAATTGCAAGGTCATAGGGTAGCTCTATTTTTAATTTTTTGAGGAATCTCCATACTGTTTTCCAAAGTGGCTGCACCAACTTGCATTCCCACCAACAGTGAAAGAGGGTTCCCCTTTCTCTGCATCGTCTCCAACACTTGTTTCCTGTGTGACCTCTTTTCTTTACTCAATGTTATTTTGTTGCGATTCACCATACCAGTGTGTATAGTGGCAATTTATTTGTTTTGACTTCTGTATAATATTCACTGACTGAATATATACACACTTTATCCATTCTCCTGTCAGTAGACATTTGGATTGCTTCCAGATTTTTTTTTCTATTATAGCAATGTTGTCATGAAGAGGTTTACAAATGTGTCCAGGTTCATATGTCAAGAGTGTATATCTAGCATTAGAATTATAGGTTATAGGTTATAGGGTACGGGAATATTCAACTTTAATAGATAATGCCAAATCACTTTCTAAAGTGGCTTTGTTAATCCACATTTCTACCAGGTGTTTATGAGAGATGCCATTGATCACACTCTCTCAACACTTGATGTTGTCAGCCTTCTTAAAATTTCCAATAAACAGGTACAAGATGAAATCTCATTACAGTATGGATCTGTATTTCCCTCATCACTGGGAGGATTGCTGAATGCCCTTTCCATTTTATGGATGAGTCCTCAAAGATGATCTGGGAAAGTGTATACGACTATAATTCATTGTAATTTTTCTTTTGGGTTTAATTTTTATTTCTTCTGGTCTTAGATCCTCACTCCCTAGGTACATTATAGTACTTTCTTGCTATCTCCTTCTGGTATTCCTAGTGTTTGACCTTAGAACAACTGCAGTTAGGGAGGAAATAGACCAAGACCTACTCCCTTTTTGCTAGTTTCTCTCCCCACAGGGCAGCAATGTGGAATTGACTAGCAATGCTGCTAGTTAATTTCACACAAGGATTAGCTCAACAGGGGAAGAACGTGGGTCTTTTTCTTTTACAAAGACTCTTTCCAGGAGATTATTTTCTTTTAGGAACTTGGAATGACAAAAAAAAAAAAAAAAAAGCAACAACAACAAAAAACCTGAGAAGGTTTTTACTTGAACATAGATGACATTATAAAAGGTCAACAATCTGGGTTCTCCAGCTCTGTCCTGAATAACTGTATGATCATAGGCTAGTCATTAACCTTGATGAGGTTAAAATTACTCACCTGTAAACAAAAGTAGATGATCTTTTGGGTCCGCTTAAGTATCAAAATCTTTTTATTCCATGAATGAAATTAACTGTAGAATAATCTGATTTTATGGTCATTTCATTCTTTTTTTTTTTCTCTCTCTGTCTCTTTTATCCAACCAACCTGATTGATCTTGGCATTGACATAGATTGAAACTTGAGGTCCACAAGGAAGATTTCGGAGAGGGCCCTATTGTTCTTCCTT
The DNA here is from genome assembly GCA_002007465.1 of Ailurus styani. Classification (NCBI taxonomy): domain Eukaryota; kingdom Metazoa; phylum Chordata; class Mammalia; order Carnivora; family Ailuridae; genus Ailurus; species Ailurus styani. The sequence continues at coordinate 2,534,949 of LNAC01000039.1, forward strand.
AATTGTTTTGTTTGCCCCTGCATCCCCAATCTTAATACAGTGTCTGCTGAAAAATAGACACCACATAAGTATTTGTTGGTCAGTTGAATAAATAATGAATGAATGTGCTAAGGCTTTAGTCTTTATTCCCATGTTCACTCCACCAACACACTCAAATTCAGAAGTTATTTGAGTTGTATTTGATTTGCCATAAGATTGAGAAGCCCAGGCTAAAGAAAATCTCCATCACTACAAGTTCAGTTAGCTCTCCATTGTTATTTAAACATTTCTCATGATGACCAAAAATCACCACAACCAATCAAAATCTCTGGGCTTGAGGACAAGGTATCAGTACTTTTCTAACATTCCTTGGGGGATCCTAAAATACAGCCAGGGTTGAGAATTACTACTCTAGAAAAATTATAATCTAGTCTTTATCTGGTTTTTTTTGTGTTGGTTCTGTTTCTTTTACTCCCTTCCCTTTCTTCCCTTCCCTCCCCTTCCTTACCTTCTCTTCTCTTCCTCTTTTTTTTTCTTCCTTCCTCCCTTCCTTCCTTCCTCCCTTTTTCTCTAGAAGAAATTCACAGGTCAGACTTCATTCCCTAGAGTTAGAGAAATTTTGATAGAATTGTATGTGCAGGGGCACGTGGGTGGCTCAATCAGTTATGCTACTGCCTTCTGCTCAAGTCGTGATCCCAGGGTCCTAAGATTAAGCCCCACATCGGGCTCCCTGCTTGGTGGAGAGCCTGCTTTCCGTCTCCCTCTGCCTGCTGCTCTGCCTGCTTGTGCTCTCTATCTCTCTGACAAATAAATAAAATCTTAAAAAAAAAAAAAAGAATTGTATGTGCAGAAAAACCCTCATTGTGTTGCATATAATGTGTATGCAGCTAACATCAGGTAAAAGGGAGTCAGGACATACTACGTGTATTTTATGTATAAAGATCAACGACCTCAGACTATAGAGTTGACAAAGCATTTGGTCAGTAACTGCTGCCCTATAGTAATAATACAACCCCTAAACTACCTGAAAATGTTTCCTCTGTCTTAAAATACTGTTTTTCCCCCCTAAAGTTGGAAAATATTTCATTCAGGGATGGATGTATCTAAGGGTGAACAATCAAATCAGCATGATCAGTTAATTAGAAAAAAATCACTTTTCACAAATTTACTGATGAAACTCTGTCAAGCCGTTCCTTTTTTTTTTTTTTAAGGTTTTATTTATTTATTTGACAGAGAGAGAGCACAGGAAGGGTGACCAGCAGGCAGAGAGAGAGGGAGAAGTAGGTTTCTGACTGAGCAAGGAACCCAACGTGGGGCTTGATCCCAGGAACCTGGGATCATGACCCAAGCCGAAGGTGGACACTTAACTGACTGAGCCACCCAGGCACCCCAAGCCATTCTTTTCATAAGTTCAATGACCAACTCAGTTAAATAAGTCAATTTAAGGCCCTATGTAGACTTACACTAATTCCTTTCTAGAAATGACTATTAACAGTCTCCCAAATTAAAAAAAAAAAAAGTCTCCCAAATTAAAGTTGCCATATTCAAAGCCTATTATGATGTGGCTCATAGATAAATCAACTTGTTTTTTAAAATTTTATTTATTTGTTTGTCAGAGAGAGAGAGCACAAGCAAGCAGAGTGGCAGACAGGCAGAGGGAGAAGCAGCTCCCTACTGAGCAAGGAGCCCGATGCAGGACTCGATTCCAGGACCCTGGGATCATGAGCCATGCCAAAGACAGCTGCTTAACCGACTGAGCCACGCAGGTGTCCCTAAATCAACTTTTATAAACTTTTTTTTTTTTTGCCAAATAAAGACAATGGATCTGAACAGAAAGAGACAGATTGAGAAAGAGAAAGAAGATTCCATTATTAACCTTGGAAATATGGAAGCAGAGATATCAACTTGCTGGGCTGAAAAGAATTTGCAAAAGACCATCTGAGAAGATCAGATAATTAGGAAGAATCATGTAAGGTCATTTCCCAAAAGCTGACTCCCAAATAAGAGAGATGTCATTGTCAACTACTACAGTGTCAGAGTGGCTTCTCAAAATTATCCTGGCTTAAACTAATCAGAAGAGTTTCCTGTGATGTTTTCTGTTCTTTGAAATCATGCCACTAGCATCTGTAATAAATATGCTTGGATATTATAGGGTTGGTATGACTACATTGGGATTAATAGGTTTGAAGTGCATGACAAAATAAAAGGAACATGCTGATGTCAAAAGGAGTAAGAATCCCTGTATTTTTCTAAGAATAAAAGAGTCCCAGTCCCCAAAGTCTAAACAAAGAACAACTCTACAAGACACCTTTTCCATGGAGAGTGACAAAATTTGGTGATTAAGGGGTCAGACACAGGAGCCTGATGTCCTGAATTTGTATCCCAGCTTTGCTATTAAGCAGTAGTGCAACATTCGGCAAATTATGTACTTTTGACTCAGTACCTGGCTTTCTTAGGTGTAAAATGGGAAGAACGATAATACCTTTATCAATGGGTAATTTTAAATATGAGCATGAGTTCATAAACAGAAAGTACTTAGATCAGCGCCTGGCACATAGTAAGCTTACAACATGAACTCCCATCATTCTCCACTACGTGCATGTATGTCCTCATAACTTCAAATCAATAAAAAAATATATAGATATAAAGTGCTTTTGCTACTTATACTTTAAGGAGAACAACTGTTTTTAATTCTAGACCAAATTATACAGTTTGCCTACTTAGGGTAAGCATGTATATACATACAAAAGACAATTGGAATGCTAAGTTACTTGTGTATACTGTGGCGATGCTGTTTTAAGGATGTTCCAAGTTATATGGCTTAGAACATATCATTTTATTTTAGGAATCTATTCACTGTTGAAGATGTCTTCTGAGTTAGACTTTTCTTTTGGTGGTCTTTTTAAATGGGTATTCTCTTCTCTTTTTTTTTTTATTATAGTGTTTAAACTTAACACAAAAGTAGAAAAAAAATAGGATAATGAGCTCCTATGTGCATATCATTCAGTTTGGAAAATTACCAACATTTCATACTCTGCTTCCCAACAATCCTAAAGTATTTTGAAGTGAATCTCAGATATCATAATATTTTGCCTGTAAATATTTAAAAATTTATTTATAAGAAATAAAAATTTCCTTTAAAAAAAAGTAATCATCATGCAATTGCACCTCACAAGATTTCCAAAATTCTTAATATTCCATTTGTCTCAAAAATGTTTTTATACAGTTGATTTGGTTAAAGCAAGATCCAAACAAGGTGCAATGCATTGCTCAAGTGGTACTGGTTAGTTTTATATTTTGGAAGATGTTAGAGCTTTATACTTATTCTAAAAGGAAATGAATGACCACAGCTGCAATTTAAAATTGGAATCATTATAACAGAGTAGAGAAAGCTAGAGTGAGAAATGGGGTCCTCACAGTAGGTGTGGGGTTTACTTCTAATACTGATCGAGGGTCTTATTTCATGACATAAGATTGTTTTGCTACTGTAGAAGGAAGAAAAATTATCATTTTATTTATTTATTTATTTATTTATTTATTTTAATATTTATTTTACAGAGAGAGAGAGATCACAAGTAGGCAGAGAGGCAGGCAGAGAGAGAGGAGGAGGCAGGCTCTCCGCTGAGCAGATAGCCCAATGCAGGCCTCGATCCCAGGAACCTGGGATCATGACCTGAGCCGAAGACAGAGGCTTTAACCCACTGAGCCACCCAGGCGCCCAGAAAAATTATCATTTTAAAGTACTTTTTTTATAAAGGAAGCATATGAAGTTCAGAAATGGTCTGTGGGCATCACGAGACAGTAAAGCTGCGTGAACCAGTCAACATCTCAGTCTCTGAAGTTCCCTGAGTATAGAACTCCCTCTTGCTTCTCATCTAGCCTAGATTCTCTCTTCTCTTCCTAACAAATTTTCCCAAGGCATCTGTTTGGGATAGCTGCACCTCAGTTCTCATATTTTATAATCACGCCTCAGTTTTTTTTTTCTATGCAGGATATTTGAATGCCTTAAAGCTTCTAATGAATCTAATATTTTTATTAGGCTTAATTTTTAAAAATATTGATTGAACATGACTGCCACTGACATCCCCAAGTATTTTTACAAGGATAAAATTTATCATTACTTTATAGATAGTCCCCCAGAATTATCAGAATGAATGAGAATTTCCTTTCAAAGTAGGTGGAGAGCAAATAAGTAACAAAGGTAGTAGTATTTAAATAGATAAAATTTTAACATTTTTTCTATGGTGGGGAGGATCTAAAAATAAATGAACCCACATCCTTCTGTGGATTTCTATGATGTAACCTCCTGCTGTGATGAAAGCTAATGAGAAAATCATCTGTATTGATTAGGATCTCGAAATAGACTTTGATCTTACACACTTCTTTTCCTCAGGTCCCATTTATTATTGTAAAATTACCACTGCTTCTATGTTTCCCTTTGCAATACCTCCTGGAGTCTGGTTTGTTAAAACCATACAGAGTGATAGTTAAGAGTCTAGGCTCTGGAATTAGACCGGCTGGATTCAAATCTTGGCTTCATTATTTCCGAACTGTATGGCTTTGGGTAAGTCACTTAACCTTTCTGTGCTTTGGTTTATTCATCTGTAAATGGATGTGAAATACTTGTATACCTACCTTATTATATAATATATTTGATTATAAATCAGAAATGTTCACTCCCATCTCTCCTGGGGTAGAGAATTTTTTCTTCCCTGTGACTGCTCGTCTTGGTCATGGAGTATGGGCAGGAGTGACAATGTGCCAGTTCTAACCTGGCTTCAGGTGTTTTTACTTCCTGTCTTCACTCCTCCCATCTCCACGAGAAGAATATGCTTCAGCTAGGTTTCTTTCCAGAATGACAAGAGGCACATAGAGCAAATCTGAACCTAAGACACACCCTGGATCCAAGTCTTCCTTATCCATAGCCTGAAGTAGAGCTATGCAACAGAGCTAGCCTGGATCACCCAAACCACAGTTGACCTACAGACTGATAAGAAAGATGATAAATGCCTGTTTCTGTAAGTTACTGGGTTTCGGGGTAGTCTATTACAAGGCATTATTGCAGCAATAGCTGACTAATACATAAGACTATTATGAAGAGCAAATGAGATACTTTATGTAAGTCGTAGCTTAGTTCTAGTCAGTGTTCTGCTCAATTAATGTTTACTGTTCTTAATATAATAACTGTCATTATTATTTTTCTTTTTTCTGGGTAAAAATACCCAACTTATATATTGTGGTTAATTTATAACATGGCATTAGGCCATGTACAATGAGCAATGCTCTGAGCTGGCTTCCACGCAGTTCCTGATATAGACTACAGATGGTGCTTTATCTGGAAGATGCTGACATCTCTTGAACTCGGCTGGTGGCTCATGTTGTTTCTACCTCTTCCCTCCTTGAGCTTATTCAGCTTCTTATCCAATTTAGGGGCATGTATGAAAAACTTGTTTCACAAGTATGCATCCAAATATTTTGTTTTATGTTTATGCTAGTGGTTACTGAACTGCATTTTTGCTACCTTTGTTCTCTGGTTACTGCTAAACAAAAAAGACAAATAGTCATTAAGAGACCACTAATAGACTTTTCTACAAAGTGAATGGTAGATCCAGTTAGTAATACAGGCAGAATCCTAAGTATGTAGGACCTTGATGCCCATTGCAAAGAATTTGGATTATATTATAAATATGTGTGTTAAACATCTATTGTTGCTTTACAGATTTTCCCTAAAAAGTAGATGTTTCAAATCAACATTTATTACCTCACAGCTTCTGTGAGTTAGGAATTTGGATACCATATACCTGGGTGGTTCAACCCATGGCCTTTCAGGTAACTGGAGTCAGGACATTGAGTAGGGCTACAGTTATCTGAAGGCTTGACTGAGGGTCGAGGGTCTGCTCCCAAGATGGCTCATTCACATGGCTATTGGCAGAAAGCCTCAGGTCCTTGCTGGCTGTTGGCAGGGGGCTTCCTCCATTCCTTTCCATATGGACCTCTCCACAGGATTGCTTGAATGTCATCATGACATAGTAGTTGGCTTCCCCCAAGCAAGTAATCCAAGAAAAGAGAGCAAGGAAGAAACCACAATGCCTTTTATGTTCTAATCTTGGACATCGTACACCATCACTTTGCCACATTCTATTTCTTAGAAGCAAGTCACTAATTATAGCACATAATCAAGGGAAGGAGAATCTGGCTTTATTTTTCAAGGGAGAAGCATCAAAGAATTTATGGACATATTTAAAACCATCACAGTATGATAGGAAATCACTGGAACATTTTAAGCAAAAGCTGTTTTACATTTTTAAAGAATTGGTGTGGTTGCTGTGTGGAGAATGGATTATGCAAGGACAAGAGTGGGAGCAGGGAGCTCAAGTAGGTGGCGATTACTTAGTTTTGGCAACTGATAAACGGGCCCGAGATTAGGATGGGTGCATGGAATTAGAGAGAGATGGTGAGATTCAGATATGTTTCAGATGTTGAGCAGACAGAATGTGGTAAGATATTGTTGGATCTAATGTTATTGGACCTATTTCAACTGGTCTAGGATGGGGAGAAGATAAATCAAAACTGGAATCTACGGCTCCACCTATTCAATGAGTTAATTAGAAGTGTAATTATTATTTTTGTTGTTGCTTTGCCAAAGAGATCGTTATTACGCAATGGGGCTCATTTCTTCATGCATAAACACCCTCCTCCCGTTTTGTCAGGTACCAATTCTTACGGACGCTGTTTCTGAGGTAACTCATAAAATTCCTCCCAAGCACTCCTGCACTAACCTAAACAATCATTTATTTTATCTTGAACTACTGCAAACACCTCTTATGTAGTCTCCTACTTCTGGTCTCTCCTTCTGCCTTTCACCTGTTATCCAGATTATCTTCCTATCTCACACTTATGATCTTGTTATCACCTCCATATTAAAAATAGATTCGGTGGCTTCCTAGGATTCTCAGAAAGAAGTCCACACTCCTTTAGTATTTGAGTACCATTGACCATCTGATCCTATCCTTCCTTTGGACTGACCTTATAGATGCCTTTAATGTACTCATTCTAGGCACACCAAATTATTCACTCTTCCCTTACCTCTCCCTTCACTTACACATCTTGACAACTTGCTTCATATTGTACTTTCTATCACGCTGTTCTTCCTCCCACCCTCACCTGACAGCATCCTACTGGTCAACGTTCAAGGCCCAACTCAGATGGCTGCCATCTCTGTCCCCCTCACCCAGAATTAGTCATCCCTTTGTCTTAATTCCCGTCTCCATTTTAAAACACCTTTGTCATTTATGTTTCTACTCACAGTACCTAGTAGCGTGCATGCCCTTAGTGGGTTCCAAAGAAAATGTTTACATGGACAGAATTTATTTCCTTCTCTTTACCCAACTTATGCAATGGAGAGAACAAAAGGCAAACTCATCAGCAGTTTGGCTAATGAAATGTACATGGAACATCAAGCCGGAGATCTGTACCCATTTAGCACAGTCTATACCCAATGCATTTTACAACCACACATGGAGGCATTAATAATTCCAAGGCATTGCAAAAAACTCATCACAATCCAAATATTTTATTAAGAATTCCAGTGACAAGGTCTGAAATAGAAAAGTTTGTGGGTCTTTTTAGAGGCTTAATCACATTTAGTTAGAAATTGAAATTAACAAGAACATTCCATTCCCTAAACATTCCAATTAATTGATGTTTAGCATATGGGTTACCAAATCTGTCTTTTCAAAGTTTGCATTTAGAGATTGCAAATAAATCTATTAGAATGAATTTCTAGGTCAGTCAGGTTTTGATTTGCAATTTTTAATGTTTGCACAATTTCACCTACGCCTGACCTTTCAAAATTATTTTAACAGACCTACATTTACTTTCCTAATGGAATGATTTGCTACAAAGTGGCTTCAGTGTGTAGTCTGGAAGGACACTGTAACATTCCTTTGGCTGTCAAAATCCATCTGTCTTTAGGTTTGGGGAAATTCACAGAATGTAATGTTGGGATATAGGATCTTACCTTTCTGTGAAAGCCAAGGAGTTCGCATCTCAGTCTCCCCACACCCTGGAGTAGGAAGCAGGCACCTCAATATCTGGCAGTAGACCCTCACACCCAGGCCTGTGCACCCCAAGATGAAGGAAGAACCTCCAGGGCAGCTCCTGGGGAATCATGATGCCCCAGTGGTGGTTTCTAGAAGGTGTCGTGCAGCAGAGGCAGAGATGGTGGCATATTAGATGGTCTTCCTATGCCTGGCCTCCTAAAGCCCTGGGCTCCTACTAGTTTTCCCAGCCTTTTTCCCCAGCTGCTTGGGTTCTAGGAGTCCCCTTTCCTTCAATATTCTTTTTTTCTTTAGACAGGGTTTGTTTTCATCCCTTGAAAGCAAGAATCCTCACCAGTACCACTGGTGCTGCAAGGCAGTAGAGAGAGTTCTAGACTCGGGTCAGACTGCTGGCCCTCTCAGTCCCATTGGCCCTCCATTTCCTCATCTGTAAAACAGGACCCAAACCAAATATTGTGCCAACTCTGTAAGGACTGAACACAATAATCTCTGTAAAGTATTTTGCACAGTCCCTAGTGAATAAAGAAGCATTCAATAAATAGTAGCTTTTGTATTTCTAAATTCTAAGCAATTGTCCATGTGTTCAGGCCACAAAACTCTACTGCTCACCACATAAAAAGAACACCCCAGTGCGCTCTCTGTGTTCAGTAATGCACTTCATTTTTTCCCATGCTGGGTTTTTGTTTTGTTTTGCTTTGTTTTCCAGTTTAGGACTTCAGTGCCTTCCCAGACTGCACATCCTGGGACTTTCTTGGAGAGTAGAGCTTGCAGTCACTGCACCAGCATCTTGGCTCTTCTGTCTGTCCCTGCCAGCTCTCCCTCACTTCAAGGCTTTCAAAAGGAGATCAGCTGCACGAAAGACTCACCGACTTCACATGGAAAGGGCAAAATGGAGTCACAGTCTTTCTTAGCACGTGGCATACAAATTTAGTAGCTTTAATGGACATCTTTTAAAAAAAAAGCACAGCCTATATCCCAAGACTTATTATGGAACCTTTAATTTATCTACTTAGCTATTGATGATTTTTTTTTTCTTCCTCTGAAATGTATAATGTCCTTTCATAGTTAAACTGTGGAATCTTTTCCATTCAACTTCCTCCCTGTGGGATGTAATAAAGAGACAACTTATGGCCAAACAGCACATTGGAGACAAATTTTCTGTGAGAGAAAAATGTTTTTTACTACACGTAATGTTTCTCAAAGGAGGTGGGTCAAAACACAGATATCAATCCTGTGTAACCATTTACCAAATACCGTATTTGGTTTGAGAATATTAAAATGTAGTGCATTATTTCTGAAACATTGAGTGTTCCGGTGTAGCTGATTTCATTTTTATGACAGCCATGTATAAATTAAAATAAAGAAGAAATTAAAATTATTTACCTAGCTGCATGCTCTATTTTCCCAAGAAAAGGGGGTAAAAGGGCTGAGCAGAGAGGAGCAGAGGGCATTCCTTACTTCACCTGGCTTTGGTGGATTGTGGACTTTTTTCCTCGACTGGCCACTTCCTAGTGTGACCCTGTGCTCACCCTCACTCTCCTAAGATGTGAAATGGGGACACATACTCTCAACCATGGTTGGGAGAGATAAATGGCATATTGTTTGCAAAATACTTGGCTTATAGCAGGAATCCACCACACAATAGTTGATGGTATCCCTCAACAGGATTGTCAGAAGTCTAATAAGTTTAAGGGCATTATTTATTTGTCTAAAGGAAATATATTATTATAAGTCTCTGTTAGTATCTATACAAATGAAATAAAGAGAAGAGTTCTGATTTCATCAGTGGATATCACTGAGGAAAGCAATGACCATTGAAGATAACTTGGATACCAAGTTAAGTTTTATATGTACCAGGATTGACCAACGATTGAAAATGCNAAACACTTGAGAGAAAAGCCACCTTGCGTTCCTCCCTGGCTCAGAGATAAGCTCTAACTGGGGCATTGGTCACACTTCCAGGGCCCCTAAAGGAGGGACAGCCTGTCGAAGTGTAGACGTCGGAGCTGTACAGGGGCTCAGGAGGAACATGCTGCTGGGGCAAGCTGGGAACGCCGTAGGAGGCCCCAAGAAACAGCCCCCTGGAGTCCCTCCCAACCCCACTGCAGTGGGCCCCGTGAGCACCCACCCCACTGACAGGATCTTATTGTGTAAGAGGCTCGGAACT
>LNAC01000039.1:2554177-2693618 GCA_002007465.1 Ailurus styani
CACCGCTACCTCCGCCAGCATTGCCACCATCAGCACCACCTCCACCACCACCACCGCCACCACCACCACTACCGCCGGCGGCGGCAGCAGCCATTTCATCTCCACAGAAACCAGACACAAAAACATGGCAGAAATGGAGAAAGAAGGGAGACCTCCGGAAAATAAAAGGAGCAGGAAACCGGCTCACCCAGTGAAAAGGGAGATCAATGAGGAAATGAAGGTATTTTTGGACTTGGGGGCTGGAGGGACGGAGCTCTTTCTTCCGCCCGCTCCCTTTGGGCCGTTGTATGGATTTGGGGGGTTCGGGGAGCGCTTGTCAGTTTCTGTAGGATGCCCAGAAAGCCTCAGCTCCTCCTCCAGGTGCAAAACCGGGGCCAACTCGCGGGCTGCATCCCCGAGATTTGCCTACCTCCGATTTGATGGGGGTGGGAGGCGGCCGGGAAACCACATACTATTTAACCTTATAAACCCCAGGTTGGCACAGGCGCGTTTCAGTGGGAGGGGACCGGGGGCTCAAGTGGCGGGGGGACATGGCGAAGAGGCTTTCCTAGTCGGCGGTGTAGTTTTCCCCCTTTTCTTCGGGAACCATTTCTCGGATCGCTCCAAAGTTAAGGAGCTGCCGGGCCGAGGAACCCCGGGAGCGCTCCATTGCACCCTGCCCTCCAGTTCATCTCCCCGCTCCCCGATCCCGCTTGCCCCCAACTAGCCGGCTGCGGTGGTGTAAAGAGACTGTCAGTGCCCCGGCAAGTGCGGCCCGGGCGGCATGGGTCTGGGTACCGTTTTGACGGCCGGCTAGCCTCGCGGGTCCCTGCCCGCTCCTCTCACCCGGCTGCCTCCGCCTCACGCTCGCCTCTGCGTGCTCCGCTTCCCAGTTTAACAGACCCGGGCTAGCCCCGCTGAAAGATAACTGTCTGAGGGGCGGCCTTCCAGAGCGCCTGCCCATTGTTCGGAAGGGCCAGCCCGGAGTCCTGTCGGCGAGGCCGGGCTCCCTGCCAGGCCAGCGGTGCTCCAGAGGTGGTGAGCGCAGCCGCCTGGCGCTCCAGCTGTTCGCGTCGGGGCGATTGCACAAGAGCACCGCTCAGCTCCGGACCCCCCCACCCCCCTTATTTTCCATGAAGTTGAAGCTTTTGCCTGGCGAGGGTTTTATTCTGTGTTGATTTCACGAGTCTCTCTGGATTTCAAAAAACATATATGCATATATATATAATTTCTTTTTGTGAATTACAAACAAGTAGCAGTTTTCAGGGGGACTTTAGTTTTCATTCCGCAGCCGTCCTGGTGTTCCCCATCTTCTGCAGAGAATTCTAAACACTGCCAACGGACTTGGTCAGGTTGGCAAAGTTTGTGTTTAAAAGACAGACTGGATGAAAATGGCGTGCAACTAAATAAATTTATCGCCTTTTGACGCTTTCTTGATTAGAGCAAGCATATTCTATGAGAGTGCCTTCTGGGAAGCCCCTGTTTAGAAAGGGGCACATGGATAAGACTTGCTGTATGAATACCTAGGTGCATATGTTTAGCTTTCCTTTGCACCGGAAAATGTCTGTAGCAATCTCAATCTGGAGGTTAGAGTTTTTATTTCTGGGTGAGGAACTTTGTGTCTGAAAGCATGAGGGGCAGCATCAGTCAGTTCAAAGAGAGTTAAGGAAGATTTGCCTTGGAAATCAGTGCCATTCCTTCTGATGGAAACCACTATTGAATTCAATGACAGTTTTTAAAAAGAGGGACCAGTAGGAGTTGTTGTCTTACAATGGGGGTGGAAACCATTCTTTCTCACTTACCCTTCCCTCCTGTCCTGCATTTCCAGATTACTTTTCCATTTCATTTTAAATTGAGGGTGGAGGAAGAGGAGACAAGGGAAGCCACTAGGAAATCACAGTGCGCACTGGCCCTTTAAAACCCTGCCTAATGTGATCTATATGGATGGCAGCTTTTAAGTTTCATAGGTTCTAGAATTACAAATTAGCTAATTTTAATCAAAACATGTGAAATGTTATCCCGGCTGGATATAAAGGCTGACTGTGCTCAATGCTTGGGGCTCGCGTTGTTGACTTTGGCTGCGGGCGCACTCCGTGGTTTGGGAGATAGTTGTCCTTCTACAGTATAACAGATGTTTGTCTGAACTGGTGAGGAAGAAACAAAAACAACATTGTGTGAAGGGGAAAAATTACACAATTTTTAGCCAATGCTGCAGGACTAAGTATGGTATTAACCTTCGTGCACAGAATTTCCTCTTTTTAAAAATGTTATTTTTCTTCCAAATCACCATCTACTATTTGAAGTTTTAGTCCTCATCGTTTTTAGTCCTCATTCTGCGCAGAGCAGCATTAAGTAAGAAGTTTTACGCAGCAAATAATTCGGTCGCCTGTAGGACTGGCATTTTCTGTCTGGTTTAGACCCATGTATGAGAGATCACGGCGGAAATCTTCAGTCATGTCCGTGCACACCATGCCAATAGGCACGAATTCCCACTTCTAGTGGAATTGTTTTGTAGGTATTCCTCTAATAGAAGAGCACCGAAAGTCCTCATTTGAAAAGTAATTTCTTAAGGTCAAACAGTGAAAGGGTTATTTTGAAGTCATTAATATTTTTCTGTTTTTAATATTAATAACCACATCAATAAAACCCCTCCTTCAGCCGCATTGTAGTATTACCCCTCCATGTCCCCAAACCTACAGTGTAGAGTAACATACCAAGTTGGTTGCCCTGTATAAAAATATGTGCAACAAAATGTCACCGAGAACACAATGTGGCCTTGTGCAGCTTCGTATCGGTGCCGCTGGAGCTGCCTGGCTGTGTTTGCCTTCATCTGAACGGCTTTCATCTGGACCAGTGTAAACTAAACCCTGGTAAGTAATCACTGCCCGGCAGAAAGAAAGGAATGTATACAGCTAGCACGGCCTAAGCTGTAAAAACGGAAACCTGAGCCCCCACCAAGGATCACATATCAAGGCTCGAAGGTAGGGGAAATGAAAGGGGGAAAGAGGAGAGAGCGAATGGAAAAGTCAGCCTGGGAAGTGGAGGATCAGGAGGAGGCCCCCCTTAGGGAGATTTGGCTCAGGGATTAGGGAATTTTATCATGGTGTACAGTGACCTACTCGGGTTTCAACACTGGGTAGATCAAGTTGCTTCTCTGTGAGCTGAAAGAAAAAGGACTGGTGTGTATGTGATTTTTTTTTTTCCCCTTCGGGTAATAGAAAGGACATTGGTACAAGTGTCTATTTTAAGTACAGCAAATGCAGGGCACTGAGAATGAGCAACAAAATCCCCTCATCCTGAGGCTTTCTTCAAGATCTCCTAATTGAGATAGTTACAAATTTATTTAAAAATGCCTGGAGAAGACAAACTGGCTGAGGTTTAGCTGACACCAGTAATGGCATTGGAGGTTGTCTTCATGTGGCTGGGAGCTAATGTTGGTCGCTGTTTCACTAGATCAGATATTCGGTTACATTTTCGTTATCACTGGTTTAATGTGCATGGCAGTTGTAACAAATTTAAATTTGATACAATATAATTTTGTGTGTGAAGAGTACATGACTTGGCATAGCTTTCCTGTAGTGTAGTGAAAATATCTTTAAGTAGAAATGCTTGTCTCATTATGACCTTTACAATGTTTCCTTATCTTTCCTTCTCTCCTTCCTCCCTTCATCCTGGTTTTTCTTGGTTAGAGAGACTTGTTACTTTACTGTATTTACAATAAGGGTGACTTATTTAATCACTGGCCAGTGGAGATGATTTAAAAAAATTAGATGGCGATGCAATTTACATTTTGACTATTTTTGGTTTCTAAAGTGAGTATTTTGATTGTATCTAGTGAAGACATATTAGACTTCAATATACTGTTAGCTCATATGTGTCATATGTGTGGATCCTAGAAGGGAATCCCAACATATAGAAGGCCTAATTTATTTTAGGAGTTCCTCTAGAGCATGGTAGATATAATATAAAAACTGGTTTGTACTATTGGATGTGTAATGTAAATACATGTGTTAAGTATAAATATAGTTGTACTTAAGGGTATGTATTTTGCATACAAAGATCTTAGGGAACATGATTAGTGGCTACCGAAGAGTAATGCAAATCAAAAAAACTACACTTTGAGTAGAGGTAATGAGTCAGATTTTTATCTTTGTCAAAGTGCTTTGACAAAACCATTGTGATTAGATCAAGCACTCTGCCCTGGAAACTTTCCTGAGCAAACCATAATTAATGCATTTACAATGTTACTTCTCTATCAATTGTTAAACTACAGGATAATCTGAGTTAAATGTCTTCGGGTCTCCTTTACTGAGGAATTTTTTTTGTCTATAAATATTCCCAGTAAGTAATTTGTACCTAAAATTATGCTTCAGTCCTGATGCCTACAGTTAAGAGTCAGGCACATCTGTTAGAGTTTAGTAGTAAACTCACCACAAGATTTGCTAATTTGGTTTCTGATGGTCTCCATTTGGCATTAAAAATGACCTGTGTCAACTGCATAGACAATAAAGCAAGTTGCAGAGCCAAGCTGGTGAGTGCAGTGAGATAAATAGATTTCCATTAAAAAAAAAAAATGAAATCACAGTGTGGAAAAGTCAGCATGTTCAAGGTTGAAATCAGCTCATTACTAAAACAGGTATATTTTAAGTTTTGCTGCTGAAACTCCATCCTGATGTCAGACACAGCCCATCTCAGGAACCTAGAAAGTGGGCTCAGGACAGATCTCACCATGGCATTCACAAATTATGTCAGACCTCGCTGCTGAGCAGTGGCCTCAGGTGTGCCACGTGGCGGGGCTGGGGACTAATGTCAGCTGGGACGTGGTCCCTACTCCTTGGAAGCTGGAATGGGATGTTCCTGAGCCCACCAGCTTTGTCCTCCACGTTGCTCTCCGTTGTCCTGCTCAAGGCTCCAGTCAAAACCCATTAAGAGATAGTCGTGGGAGGGCACGGAGAGTTATGAATTCTGCCCTGTTCAAACCAGGGCTTTCTGAAGAGTTTCTCTCTCCTTCTGTGAACCTGTGAGTGTGATAGAGCAAAATTCTCGAAGCCTTATACAACTCGCAGGTTCCAGAGACGAGGAAATGGAAAGGAACCACTCCACTTCCTCCCGAATCTGAAATAAACATTTGAACTAGAAGAAAATGAGTCTGACAGACTCATTCCCTCCTGCGTTTCCTGCCTCTGCGCTTGCCAAGCTCTGCTCTGAGAAGCCAAGCCCTACTCTCCTTGTGTGAAAGACAGACTCGTAGAAACCAAGAGGTAACAGAGTTTTTAAAGGAAAGTCAAAAACAGGGCCTCGAAAAGGGCAAATATCAGTGAGCACAAGTGACTGTCTGAAGAAAGGAAAGTTGCAGGGAGAGATAGTGTCTTGTTAAGGTGACCATGCTTTTTATATCTTCTAGGCAAGTGTCCTTTTCATTAGGAGTCTTTATACTTCTCTCTCTTTTTTTTCCAAAAAAAATTATTAGAAGTAGTAGGAGGCGGAACATTTAAAAATCTCTGAAGTCTCAAACTTCCTCTTGTGGAATGGGAAGTCAGCCACACTTACACTCTCAAACTAAGAAGATTATTGAATATTTTCCTAAAAGAGAAGGGATATTACTGGGTAGAATGAGAAAAAAATAGAATACTTTGTTTTTGGTGCTGCCCACTGAAACGTGTAAACAGACATGAAAGAACGTGAGTGAGACTTGCTGAATGTATATTTTAGGATCTGTAGACCCATGGGTGTTAATATCTCTTATATAACCAAAGGGTTGTGGAACTCTGTCTTGTTTTAAGGCGAGTGGCTTTGGCAGGGACAGAAAGACAATGTAACAAGTCCTGGTGATTTTTAGGATGGTTTTGCAGCTGTGATTGGACATAGCTGCCCATAGCCGCACACCTGCCTTGCTTGCCACAATGTTAACCTCAGGGCTGGAAGCCACAATTTCACAGCACTTGTTTGACCTTTTTTAGGACATTTGATGTCCTGGCCACAGATTAAAATGTGGGGACATAATTGTCTGCTCCATGTCACAACAAGACAATAAAGCAATTGGGTTTTATATGTGGAAACTCACAACTTTGGTTTCCTATGCCAGTGATACAGCCATCCCACTTAGAATAATGTATCAAGAGAGTAAGACTTTCTCTGCAGGCCGGCTCCAAGCGGGGGTTGGATTTTAGTGTTACGATGTGTCTTCTACCCTTAGAACTGCATTGTAATCATTGTGTTGCGTCCGGGAACAATGCTACAAAATGATCCAAATGGAGTGCAGTGACCATCTTTAAAGGATCTCAAGCTACTAGGCTGTAGTTCAGGTAAAACCATCAAGGCTCAATGGGTTCCCTTGTATAAATTCAACCGTTCTTATGATTCCATGTATGTGGATGGTTCTCTAATGGGTCATCTGTGGGGAGCGCCTCATCCTTGGGATACCATCTAATCCAGGAGGATCATGAATGTGGAAGTAAATGTGTAAAGGGCTCTTATGGCATTTCTTTTGCATTATTTAAATTTTACCTTCCAACCTTGGAGAGCTCTAAATTAAAACCGATTCAGTGGGTCTTTGTTAAGACAGTTGACTTAGACCCAACCTTAGGCCAGATGTGGGGATAGCGCTGGAAACTGACTTGTAATCAAGTTCAGTTCTTATGTTTGCAAAAGAAATCAGATCTCTTCTACAGATTGCTCTCTCATCCCCCTTTTAAAATCTCAATTAACGAGTTCAATGATGCTTAATAGAAATCTATCTCAGAACACATGGAGATGAAACGGGAGATAAAATATTTTCCAAAAATAACCATCATTCTATCATTAATAATCTCAACCAGCAGGGATACTAGCATTTCCCCCCCCTACCTTGTAAATTGTTTAGGATCGGGGGTTTCCTTTCCCTTTGAAAGTATTTCTCATAGGTTTCACTTTCATGGACAATGTGCGTGTCAAAATGTTTTGAAGTTAAGTCATGTAACTGACAGATCCTTTTTATTGTCATTAGGACTGTGAATACGGCTGACATGGCTGTCTATGAGAAGACTATGTGTTAATTTTTAATTAAAATGATTTATTTTTATAAAAATACATGAACACGATAGAAGTGGTAGAGTAAGCAATACAAATAAACTAAAAGAAAAACAAAGCCTCTAATTTTCCCACCCAGGCACAGTAACTATCAACATTTTGATATATGTCTTTTAATGCCCTTTTCTGTGTGTGATATATAGTATTTTTCTGAACAAAATGGTTTTATAGTGTACTATCCTTCCTTTAAAAACTTAATATATTGTTAATAGCTTTTCATGGCAGTAAAAATTTATCTACAGAGTATATTTTAGTGCAAAATAGTATTCCATTTTAGTCACCCCATGACTAAACTGTAATTTATTTAACCAGATTCCTATTGTTTGGCATATAGTTTGTTTCTAAGAAAAAAAACCGAGATAAACATTCCTGAACATGCATATTTTTGCACGGATTTCCTTAGAATAGTTCCTACAGTGCTGAGAAATAAAATTCCTGAATGAAAGGGTATATACATTTTTAAAGGCTTTTACTGCGTACAGTGAAATAACCTTTTCTAAAAGTTGTATAAACTTAAATTCCAACTCTAGGAGACTGTTCATTAACACTGGGTATTACAATTCTTTTTAACTTGCACACGCTTATTTTTAGAATCAGTTTCCTTGGAACTTACTCGATCATTTCTCCGTATTTATACACTTAAGATTTGTGAATGTATTCAAATGTACTAGCATGTTGACTGAGTATATTCTAAGTGCTAGGCATTGTCCTAGGTAGGACATGGAGGAAATAAAAGGTTTTTGCCCTTGGGTAACTTATAGTATATTTGGGGTAGGTGACATATTTTACCAAAACTGGGATTTGGAGTTAAAATTAGGATTATGTTTGTGGGGAGAGAGAGGACATGGCTTTTCCCTCATTTGAATGAATGATTGGGAGCTCCCTGAAAACTTTCTGCTCTCTTGGTTAGGATAAAAAGTTGAAAACATGTCAGCATTCAGTTTTATGAGGACTGGTAGGAAAGAATCAGTGATACCTATCTATATTTTAAAGATTTATTTATTAATTTTAGGGAGAGAGAGAAAGACAGTGAACTTGAGTGCTTGGTGGGAAGGGCAGAGGGAGAAGGAGAGAGAATCCTGAGAAGACTCCTCATTGAGCCCAACTGGAGGCCTTGGGGGTCAAGCCCACAACCCCTGAGATCTGACCCCGGCAGAGACCAAGAGTGGGATGCTTAACTGACTGCACCGCCCAGGCACCCCGGTACCTACCTATATTTTAAAATCTGTTTGTTGTTTTCAAAATAAAATCATTAGTCCTTTTCAAAGACCTTGAAGTACTTGCATTTTAGAAGTATTGTGAGAGTTTGTAATTACTGCAATTTTCAAAGTCTTGAAGTTAATTCTTTATTATTTACCAGTAAAATGTTCGATGAAAAATCATTTAGACTGAACTTTGACGTTTGTACAGTACCACCAGGTAAATAAGGAGAGAATCTAGTGAATGTCCTGGGAATTAAGTTTCAACAAAAATATATTTTGCCAGTATCAAAAGAATTCAGAAGGAATGGGGAAATAGTAAAATTTCCAGCCTTTCTATCATCTTTCTGTGACCTATTTTTTTTTTTAATTCATGCTTTCAGGCTAAATGTTAGGGATGTCTTTTTTCCTTAGGAGCCCTGGAATTGAGAGAGGGGAATTGGAGAGGGTAAGAAAGAAGTATGGGGTAAATATTAAAAGTCCAAAGCAATTATGGGTGCCTGGATGGCTCAGTCCATTAAGTATCTGACTCTTGATTTCAGCTCAGATCATGATCTTAGGGTTGTGAGCTGGAGGCCTGTGTCAGCTCCCTGCTCAGTGGGGAGTCTGCTTCTCTCCCCCTTTCTCTCTCCCCCTCTGACCCTCCCCCTGGTCATGTGCTCTCTCTCTCTCTTCCCCTCTAAATAAATAAATAAATAAATAGGACCTTAAAAAAAAAAAAGGACAAAGCAATTAGAATCAGATGCAATGCCCCAAAAATTATAAAATGAGAAGATTAAATTTCAACAGTGAATTTTGGGCACCCCCCCCCCAACAATAGGAATAATTAAGAAGAATAGAGACCAGTGATAAAATCTGAAAGCAAGTAAAGTGAAGTTTTAACATAGGTAGATAGAGGCCCTAGTTGGAAAGCTCTTTGTACGTGATGTTGACATCTTGTAGTATGGTTTCTTTGCAACTCTTTGATTGGTCCAAGGAGGTAGTTTCTTTGGAATTGCTGACACAGTGGAGTATATGGAATTGATCGTAGAAAGAGGCCTGGTATAAGAATCACAAGATCTGTATTTTTGTTTTGACTTTATTGGGTGATGTCTCATGCCTGTTATTTACCTTCTGGATGTTCTAATTTTCTATTGTAAAGTGAAGGTATCACATAGGTTCACCAGAAGTTTATTGTGGAAATCCAATGCCCAACTTACAGGATTATTGAAAGGAACAGGAGAGTTAAAGGATGTGGAAACACTGTAAAGTGCTGTAGGAGTGTTAGACATTATCATTATAATTATAGTGACCTATTTTCCAAACCCAAATTGGACCACATGGTATGAGAGAGGATTTTTGTGCCACTTCCAAGGGTGAGAGGCAGTCTGCAAAATGTGAATCAGATGCCAGAATATTGAAATTTCTGGCACAATTTTCATGGTTTATAGGAGCAATGATAAAATATTTGAAATAGTAACTGTTCAGTAAAACTTATGATGTGTGATCATGATAATTATGATATTTCTTTGCAAAAGGTACTTAATTTCTTGTGTAAGTCGAAGTTCTTTGATTTCACAGAATCTTGCTACAGGGAGGGACCTTGAAGGAAGTCAGTTTCCCATCATATTTCTAGGACATCTGCTGGGTGAAGATTTGGGGGGAAATAAATTTCACTACCTCTCTTGGTACAGTAACTTGTCTTATTATTGAATATCTTCACCTCAAAAATCTCTGTAGTTTAACTCTTATCATCTTTAAAAAAATAGCATACATGAGAAACTTTTGTAGGAAAGGAGTATAACAAAAACCTCTTTTTTTAAGGGTAATAATACAAAAAATGTGGAAAGAACAACTGCTGGAATTTTCTACCAGAAGGATTTGAAAACCCTATTGGGCCATAAACATTAAATTCATTTCTTCTAGAATATGTTGTTTCTTGGATGATAACTGCAAAAATCTATTTCATTTCCTTTGCTTTAGTACCATAATGAGCCCATATGATATTTAGCATCAAATGCTACCTAGCAATTAAAAATCTTAAATTATCTATTCCTTGGGGTTCTTTGATTTCTTAATACAGTAGTGTATAAGACAGAAGTAATAGTCCATTTCATATGCTACAGGAAGGAAACTTTGGTGTTGTTTTTTCTTTCTTTCATCTTGCTTCTCTTTCCATGAAAGATTTGAGATTTATGGCTTGAGGGTTTATAAACCTTTTGTTTTCTGCTTTTGCAGGCATATAGCAAAGCATTAAGGAGTTTATTTTTATTTTCACTGACAAGAAAGGAAATGTTTTAGAGTTTATTTTCATTGACATTTATAGTAACTTGAAAATCATGGAATAGATCAACTTCATATTGATCGTTTCATGAAGCCTCTGAGTTTTCAGCATGAACCATAAACTAAGTGGTGCAGTTATGATGCCCCAATAATGTGAATTTGGTGTTAATAATCCAGTTGAGGTTTCAGTTTTAACCCTAATGTCTGAAACTTCTGGATTCCATCCCTGGGATTGGTTCTGAAAAGCTGAATGGATTTGCAGCTGGACTAAAACAAACAAATCTATACCCTTGGCTGAGAGGTTGTTCCATGAATTATGCATCTGTAGCCTTTGTGTCACTTCAGAGGTTAGACAGAATCAGAGAGAGAGGCGCCCAGATACAAACGCTCTAGAAAATTGGATATGGTGGCCAAGAGTTACTGTGGAAAAGATTTTTTGTCTCATTGGCACAGTTCTCTTGGAGATTGGGGTAAATAGCACACAGACCAATAAGATGGCTTGAACTTGGCTTTTAACGCTGTTGGGAATTGGTGTTTTGATGTAAGGTGTAATCCTTATCCTTGGAGATTTCTGCTGCCAGACCACTGATGGAGGGCCTCGATTTGTGTGCTTAGCGACTGTCATTCTCTGGGCCAGGCGCTTAGCTTAGTGAAAAGAATTGGGTGTTAGGGGACACTGACGCCTCATTAAAGGGATCTCTTTTGATTGAGTAGAGCAGCATTTAGCGGAGTCCTCCTCAGTGGTATTCCAGAAGTTGCTGAGCTTATTATACATATCGATCATATCATCTTTGTGCATTCATGAAAAGAATGTCTATTTAATGCGGACATGACCAGCCATCAGAGAGAATAATGCCTCACTAAAGCTTGATATGGCTGACTGTTGGCCTTGTGGCTGGTAGCACTGAATCAATCTGGCTAGATTTTTTTAAACTGCTGGTGCACTATACCGTCACCAATAGACCCAGTTGGAGCTCCGAGCTTAAGTGGGCACTAAAGCAAAGACTCTAGCATTCGGTGGGTGGTTTGAAATGCCAGGTTTGTTTTTGTGGAGTCAGTAGTGTAATATCTTTTCTTTTTTATGCAACCCCTGCTGAAATCTAAAGTCGTGAAATTCAAGAGAACAGGAACTCACACATTGAGGCTGTGCACACTCTTGGTTTAGCCTTGGTGCTTTGTTTCAGGTATATAAATTATACATCCGAGTGTAATTCGGAAATGACAGCTTTTAGGGAGAATGAGAAAAGGTTCTTTGAGCCACAGAGAAGGTTAGAATATATAGTTTTTCTAGCAAGTCTAGGAAGCTCTGGATGCCTTGCCAGATAGAGATTTTTTTTTTAAAAATAAATTCATCCGATATGTATGAAGCCCTTATTCTGTAGCACAGGGCTCTTCTTTTTATTTAAAAAAATTTTTCCCAGCTTCATTGAGATATAATCGACACACAGCATTGTGTAAGTTTAAGGTATACAATGCATTGATTTGATGTATTTATATATTGCAAAATGGTTACTGCTGTAACATTAGCAACCCCCTCCATCCTGTCACATACTCACCATTTCTTTTTTGTGGTGAGAACATTTATGATCTACTCTCTTAGTGACATTTGAGTATATGGTATGGTATTATTAGCCATAATCACCATGCTGTACATTTTATCTCCAAACCTGTTAATCTCATAACTGGAAATTTGTACCCTTGGACCAATATCTCCCCATTTCTCTCACCCCCCGAACTCCTGGTGACTACCGCTGTACTCAATTTCTCAGAGATGTTTTAAGGCACATGCAAGCATTAAGATCATTAATACAGTCTCACATCTTGTTTCCAGATCTAGCAGTAGATAAGGTCACAAAGAAAGTCACCTGATATTAAAGCTTTAAAGCTGTCCAACTATACCTACTATTTTCACAGTTTGGTATGTATAATAACAACAGTAATAGTACCTTACATTTACATGTTGATTTATAGTTCATAAAGTGTTTTCAGGTGTTCTCCAAAATCTGGGCTATTAACCTTAAGGTTATTTGGTATTTTTACGTTACTTGTCAGAAGACCATCTTAGTGACCTTTCATTTTATGGAGAAGGAGTCTGTCGCTAGTGAAATTTGTAAAGCAAATTATGCATTGATTTTTAAAGTATACGCTTGCAAAAGGGAAAATTAAAAAGGGGGACCCTTGTAGCCTTGACAACTGAGAAATTATTTCTTGGCTGAGATTTTGCTTTATCTGAGATAAGAGTTATGTTAAAAAAACAATACCTGAGTCAGAAAGCAATTCTAATTGAAATCAATCTGAACCACAAAAAGGTCGATTAATTGTTTCCATTTTCAAAATATTTTCTTAGCTGTTTCTGTGCTTTACCTTTCAATATTTTTGTGCTCATGTGGGATATAGACTTTGCAGAATATTCTAAAATATGACTTCCTTTTTGTAAGGAAAACCGACAAATACCTTTTCTTCTTATTGTCTTTAAATTGCAAATGTCTGAAGGCTTGTCATAATTGGATGCGTCATCCTGAGATTTAAATGCATTACAGTTTTTAAACGTGATTTGAAAAATGAGCACAACTCTAGGGGAGATGGAGCAAATCTGGCAGTAAATGGTAGTGCAAACAGAATTCGATTTATGCATACTTTTCAAATAGTTATTGATTATATAAAAAAGAAGCCTATGCTTCTCTTTCAGAACTTTGCAGAAAACACTATGAATGAACTCCTTGGCTGGTATGGCTATGATAAGGTTGAATTGAAAGATGGTGAAGATATTGAATTCAGGAGCTACCCTACAGATGGAGAGAGCCGGCAGCACATTTCTGTTCTCAAAGGTAATGACATTTAATGTCCCTTTGTTCATGCAAAGAAGGATTAACTATCTCAACCTGCCAGAATTGAGTTGCTTTGGGACTCATTTTGTTGATTATGCCAATGGTTGCTTTAAATGTACATTCCCAGTAGTGCTTTCCCATAAGCAGAATTCCACAGAATATAAGAGTACAACATAAAACAAAAATAGACACAGCTTCATCTCCGTCCAGCAGTAGGAGTGCTAGCTAGGGAGGGCTAGGGACCTTAGGGCTAGGGACCTTAGGGTTATGTCCCTGCCCACAGATTTATAGAAAGGGACAATGTTTGCTAAGTTCTCCTTCTAGTTTAAGTCTTTGATGTATTAGTAGTTGGGGACTGGTGCTTTCTATTAAGTGAAATACTAGACTTGGATTTTTAGACCTTAAGAGAGAATTGTGGTTAGTTTGGTTATCTCCTCTTCCTCCTTTTTTGGGTGGCAGTTCTAAAGGAAAGCCCTATTTCTGTTTTTGCGTTTGAAGTTCCTCCTGCCCTCAGCCTTGGATAGGGTACAAGGCGTAAGAGAGTAGTGCATGATTGGATCCTACATTATTTTATTAGAATTTTCATCAAAGCCCAGCCAAAGAGTGGAAATTAGAGACTTGGCCACGTTGAATTAGCACTTGATTCTATCAGTGAATAACAGTGTCAGATATCTCATGAGGGAAGCCTAGAACCAATGGTGGGTGTCAATATGGATACTGAATTTATGAACCTAAATTTGAGTGGGAGTTTGTTTATCAAAGAAAAGGAGTATGTAAAGAAGCAATCCATTTGGTGAACTTCAGTAAAATGTGGGTAAAATTCATTGTGCATCATCATTGGCAATTTGATCAGTATTTGCACTGCATTCAAAATCTGTTGGCATAAACTACCTGCTCATGAATTTTTTTCCAGTCTCTAAGATAGCGTTTTTTCCTTCTTATATGCCAAGCAACAAAATGTAAATGAGCTGTCCTGCAGGCATGTGGAATTGAACGTATGTGACAAATTTCATGTTAAGCCTGGTACGAAATTGTACACATCATGTTACAGAGATAGTATCATCAATTTCACTGTAAATGAAAAATGCAAGTCATGAGTTTATATTCTATAAACTAATAGCTCGTATAATACTTGGTCTAGGTAATAATCTTTGCCTCTGGGGAACATGGAGAGAGTGCCAGGATATGCTACTAGAGGGAAAAAGTTGTTTTCCATGGTTGAATTTTTTTTTTAAATGATTCACATGCAAGGATAAAATTCACAAAGTTCAGATCATTGTAAGTTTTCTTTATTTTCATTTTTGTTAATAGTTAATGGATGTTAATGGGTTAATTTAAAGAGTTTACCCTGTGAAACAAGTTTTCTTTCTAATAATCTGCTTCTTTCTCATGGGTTCTTTTGATTATATTATGACCAAACTTTTTAAGACAGTGGGACCTAGTGATAGGACTGGATGGGGCATGTTTTTAGCTTGTCCCCCTGGTAGCTGGAGGGTGATGCGTGCTATATATCACTTTGTACAAGGGAAAGGTTAATTGCCTCTCAAGTTTCTGTGGGCTTTCACAGTGCTAAAATTCATCACCATGATACAATTGAGATATTAGCTATCATAGTGGAGCAAATTGTAAAGGAGCCCCCTGGAAATTTATGGTAACAAGACTGAAAAGGTCCAGGATGGTCTGTGGAATTCTGGTAAAGTGTTTAAAGACCTGCAAGGAAAAACTGTTTTTGTTACATGGCCATTTTACTTGAGAAAATGTGGTCATAAGGATAACAAGTCCTTTTTAAATATCGAATGTGATTTTTTTTTCTTTTGCAGAAAATTCTTTGCCAAAACCAAAATTACCTGAGGACAGTGTTATTTCACCATACAATATAAGCACAGGCTATTCAGGGCTTGCCACAGGAAATGGACTCAGTGACTCACCTGCAGGGTCCAAGGATCATGGCAATGTGCCCATTATTGTACCTTTAATTCCTCCACCTTTCATAAAACCACCAGCAGGTAAGTCATGACTGGGGTTTCCAATGAGAACGATTCCTAGAAAGTTGTAATTATCTTATAAATAATTATTAAATGCCCAAAGCACCTTTGGAAAAGACTGTTTTAGGTACTTTGTGGACAAGAGATGTTAGTGCATGTGTTATTTAAAGTAGCATTCATTACTCTGTTAGGCAAAGTCCCCAATCTACTTTCAACTGAACGAATTTTTCCTACCACTGACCACAAAAAAGTAATTTTCCTCCTCTGAAATCATCTGTTAAAAATAAAAAAAAAGGGATGAAATAATTTTATATACTGACTGACTGAACCGTGTGGTGGTGTTGCGAGGGGCCAGGTCTCCTGAGTGGGCTGCCCTTCAGAAACAACCTAGATTATCCATCTCCACCACAGAGTTCTTTCTAATTCCTGGAAAACTCTCTTTGAGAGCTTTAAAGAAAAATGGGTGTCTGGATTTCACTTGCATGCAAATGTAATCAGTTCTTTAATATTTCCAGAAAATCAGATGGCATTGAATGAAGCTGGAAGGCAGTGGGCTGAGCATTATGTGATAGCACAAGTTAGGTTACAGCTGCGTTCCATACAGAGAAAGAAGTTCGATGATATTGTATCTGGCTTGCTGTGAAATGCTGGAATTATGCTAGAATGCTTAATTGCTACAGTGGTTATTTTTCTGTATATTGAGTTGAACAATGATAAATAGTGAGTTTTGATGGCAGTACTTACTCTAACTTATTGAAGGGAATGTTTGTATTTTTTTGGGTGGGGGGGAGATAAGTGTGTGGTTATGTTTCCATAAACGGTGAAGATACTTGTAGATATAAATACCTGGGGTTGTGTTATAGATGTATTTACACCACATTCCGAGTGTTACTAACATTTTTCTTCATAGGATGGGTACATTCTCTTGCTTAGCCTACTACATATTAGTAGTAAAAGTATCCTTTCGTATTGAGGTCCTCGAGAGAGAATGTTGTTAAAATCCATTTACCTGTCAAAATCACTTGAAATTGTTTGTCTGCTAATTACTAATGTAATTTGTGTATCACGTAAAGTTTGCCTTTTCAATGCCCCTATTCTCCTTTGGTTGATTGTTTTCTGATGCAGAGGTACCCAAGTATATCTCACAAGGACCAAAGACATACTTTGCATAGGCCACTGGGAAGGGGCGGGGTGACTAATTTTGTAAATGTAGGGTTCATCTTCCAGTGTGTGTCCTGTGGCTTGGATGCATGGTGATGATAAATGGGATCATTAGGGCAGTGTGTCTAAGTGGAAAGAACGCTGGTCTCAGATTTAGACAGACTGGGCTCAAATCTAGGCTTTGTCACTTACCAGCTCTGTGAACATAGACATGTGATATAAGCTCTCTTCTCCTCAGTTTCCCCATCTGTAAAATGGGGATCACAGTTTCGTCTCACAGGATTATTGTGGCCACGAGATGAGAAAATATATGTAAAGCATCTAGCTTAGTGCCCGTGACACTAAAGCCATTCAGTAAACACCATGCCTCTTTTTTTTTCAGTCCTTAGTCTGCCCTAGAATTATCACGCACATAATTTGTGCATAAAAAGGTGTGCATCCAAATGCAAATTCCCCTCTAAGATTTATTTGAGCAAAGCAAACAGCTTTAGAAATTAGCATAGCTGAGGCTAACATGAGTTTGGCATGCCAAAAAACCTGCCCTGGAGTTTCCTGCTGAGCCAGCCACGTGGAATTCAAGCACACAGCTCCCATTTAACTCTAATTCCACATCAGATCAGGAAATAAATATGCAAAGGGATACAAGCCAAAAATTGAGCCTTGGAAGTCTTAGACATAAGAACTCGCAGGAATTAGAAGCCAGAGTAAGTGAACACCAGTGGTTTTATGCTCTCTTCATGCAACCCCAAAGCACTCATCTGTTGAAAACAAAATGTAGGGAAGGACGTGTTTAATTTTCTGTATCAAGCTCTAAACCTTGACTCTGCTTCTCCAAGGTTCTATAAGACAAGACCAAGATACAGGAAGCATCTCCGCTTTCAAGGAGTTTTCTCCACTAATCTCTAAACAGAAACACGTACAGGAGAGATGAATTTTGATTCAGTCATGTTATCTAGTGCAGGGGTCTGCAGACTTTTCCGACAAAGGGCCAGATATTGTTTTAGGCTCTGGGCTGTGCTGTCTCTATCAGAAATACTGAACTCTGCTGTTGTAGATAATACATAAACAATTGGGTGTGGCTGTGTTCTAATAAAACATCATTTACAAAAAAGGCAGCAAGGAGGGTTTTGCCCCAGGACCATAGATTGCTGCTTTTTGCACTAGGGTAAGATTGGCAAAAGTTTCAGGATAGTAGAAAGTTGAATTAAGTTTCTGAGAGTCAGGCCATGAGCTTTGCCAAGGTGCTTTGTGTAATATAATAAGGGACAGCAACGTGGATAGGATAGGAAGATAGTGGGGTTTTCAGGGTATGTGGTGAGTTTTGGCACATGGTAGGTGCTCCAATAATGTTTGTTGAAAATTGAATGAATGGCTGATATTCAAATTCCTGCTGCACATACATAACCAGTATGAGACACTCTGTTGTTCACTGAGAAAATGCTAGTATCTTGGCTGGATTAGTCCCAACCTGTCAGAGTTTGACTATAGGTTTATGACAGTGATGTGAATAATTATCCATGGATAAGTAAGGCCCATAGATCACCTAAAAACTTTCATCTAATTAATCATTTCAATTCCTCCTTTTGCTAAAACCTTTACCAGGGTTGTTATTCAGGGCAACTGAGTTGAGGCACAGTCCCTGTCAATTTTATTGCTGTATGTAGGTTAACATTGGCATTCCTAAGGGAAACTAATAAATGGTACAATGGCTAGAAGTAAAAGGCCCCTTGATAATCAGCCCCTGAATAATTTAGAACTGACTGTGTCATGCAATTGTCCACCTCTGGGGTGGGGCGTGGGGTGGAGAAGACAGGGATCATATGTATGTTTTGGATTCCTGGAAAGAAAGTATCTGTTAGCATTTAAATTATTCCTGTTCTGCCATAAACTGGCCATGTGACAATAACAGCAATAATAATACCTTATGTTTGTATTAAATCCTTTATAGTTCATGAAGCGCACTCACGTTCATTATTTGATTTGATTTGATCTTCACAGTGACCCTGGGAAATAGCGTGCTAGATATAGTTTAATAAAAAAACTGAAGGTCAGATAGGTTAAATGGCTCTCTCAAGGTCAGGTGACTTCTAAGTACTTGAGCCAGGACAAGTACCAATGTCTTCTGACTCCTGATTCAATATTCCTTTTAACACAAAGTTGCTTTTTCAGCATATTTGTGCAAAATTTTCTTAGACTGCATCAGAATAAGAGTACTTATTAGTCTGCTACTTCAGATCCCCCAGTGACAGGTACTCGGTTATTTTTTTCAAGTCCACATCTTCTGGGAGACTTGATGAGTTCTCTGAACCTGAGAATCTGTGGTTCTGTGAACTGGGATGACCTAGCAGGAGTAAAACCCCAGGCTGGTTTTGAAGGGCTCGCCATGATGAGGCAAGTCGCTGCTCCTCTGAGGTACCAGAGGGTTCCATCTGGTTGGGCACCAGTTCCAGAGCGTGTTTCATGGGCTTGGGCAGGCTCAGACTGGATCCCATCCATGTTTGGCAGCCAGTGGGCCCAGTGGAATACTTGTGATGGGGAACATGGTGACATCACACTTGCTTGGATTTCTCCTCTCCTTTTGCACAGCTGTATCCAGAAGTGTGGGTGTAGCTTATTTCTGGGCCTGGGGAATTGCTTTTTTGTTCCTGCCCCCATTCTCTTCAGAGAAGGGGGGCTCCCTGGGCTTCGGTGATTACCACAGCATTGTTCCTGCTTTGACCACACATGTTTGTGTACAGTTTTGTCTTATTTCTAAGGCTAAGCTGCCCTTCCCCCGTCAGGGACAGAATTTGGCCCTCAGTGTAGGGTTTGTGACATCACAGTCGTTACTATGGTAATAGACTTGTTACAAACACAGGATAATAGCCCTGATTTTGCTTTTTTTTTTTCCTTCCAAGCAGTGAAGGGAATCACCATGATCCTTAAATAAGACTAACAGACTTTTCTGCACACTAGGAAGTGGACAGAAGATTTTGCCATCTAGAGCCTCCATTAAAAAAAAAGTGTTAAAAGAATAAGAGAATAATAGAAAGTACTGACCACCTTTTTCTTTTTATGCAAACATTCCTTTATCCTTTTAGTATGAATGAATATGAAAGCCTTCTTCTCTGCTAATTTTAAAAATCACAGCATGAGCCTAGTCTGAAGTGGCAGAATATATCAGAATATATATCAGCAAGAGTTTTGAAAGATAACTCAGGTTAATTATATTGTAACCTTGCTGAAATTCTTCTTATATTAGAGATTTTAATATAGGCTTTAACCCTTCAGGACTTCCTTGGAAGAGGGTTGTGCCAGAAAAGGACTCTGAGCATGGATCATAAAGGCCTGCTGTTGTGAGTCTGCATCCAAATACTTAGGCTGACCCTGCTCTACCGGCGGTTTGACCTCTGAAGTCAAGCCGTTCAAAATGGATTTTAAATACAGATTTTTTACAAAGACTTTATATTGGTCTTCACTGCTTCCCAAATGTAAAGCCCCACTGACCAGACGTCCGTCTTCTGCAGTGGTTGGGCAGGCTTGGTGCTCCCTACCCTGTCTACCTCTGGTTAAAGAGGCCAGCTGGGACTTGAACCAGGATTTTTCTCTCCTAGTCTCAGACTTGCTCCATGACATGTTGCTCTCAAGAATTAAACAAACAAAAACAAAAAAGGAAACTATAGGTGTAATTATTTTTTGTTCACGAGGGAAAGATGAAATGCAGCAACTTTTCCTAGTGAAAGTCGCACTGAGCTCTGTTGCAAAAAACACCACGTATCTAAGGAATGACATTTTAAATCTGAGTCTTTTGACAGGCTTTCCCAGAGGCTCACGACTTGCCTGTTACAAGTCCAGAATCCCTCTAAGTCCCTGAATACGTTAAAATGAAATTAAATGTACAAAAAGGAGGGAATATATTTCTCTGGATGCATTTATATGGCAGTTTTGAATAAAATGTTTTTTTGTTTTTGTTTTTTTCCCCTACCTCAAATGGTAGGTGACTATATTCTTCTCCCTTGCTACCCATGTAAGAGGTGAGAGATAGGGTCTGTCCCCACAGCCTACACAGGTTTATGTGGAGGGAAATGAGATCAAGCTCCTAAGAGCTTGATTCCCTATGTGCAGAAGCATCTTGACTTTCTTTGAAAACAATGACCATTTCCTGTCTTCAGGATGGTTTGCTTTCAGTGAACTTTGCAAATTTGTGTTCAAATTGTCAAAATCATGGAAATATGATATATTTTTTCAGGCAAATCTTAGAATTCCTAAGGGGTTATAAGAACTGGGCTCTAAGGAACGATTAACTTAACTGAGAATATGGAAACATTCACGTGATCTGCTAAGCCCTATGTATATAGCTGAGCAACCCATAGTTAATAAGCATGTTACTTTTTGGCTCTTAAAATTCTTACATGGAGTTCATACTTGCAGGGAAGTGGGAATCAGAATGTGGTTTGCATTATGATCATTATTTATTTTATCTGTTATTCAATATTCTTGGGGCTTGCATATGAATGATGTATTCCAAATAGCCATTGAGAAAACAGGATTTAATCAAAATTGCTCTGCCATTTATTTATTTGTCCAACCTTTAAAATATGATTATTAAATAAAATTACCTAGAGTTAATAGGATTTGGATGATTTACTATTTATGTAGCAGATACATTTCTCAAAAAAAAAAAGATGTTCACTGAACCCTCAGATTTGGAGAATTTTACAATTCACTTAGAAAAAGGACAGGAGGAATTATGGTGAATGGCAGGAACAGGAATAGTCAATAATAGTCGTGATAGAATCTCATCCTAGCTAATATTTTTTGAGCACTTATTATGGGCCAGACATTGTGCTAATAGATTATTATCTCATTTAATTTTCAGAACAACTCTGTGTGGATGCTATTATTAACCTTATTTTATAGATGAGGAAACTGAGACCCAGAGCAACTTGCCTGAGGTCACACAGGTAATAAGTGGCAGAACTGACATTTGAACTTAGGCATGATGTCTCCTTAACCCACATTTGTAACCACTGGATTATCCAAAAACCTATGTCAGTCAATTACATGTTTACTGAATGTGCTTCACATTATGCTAGATAATACAAATGTATATGTCATCATCCCTAACCACCAGGAACTTACAGTGTACTTGGTATAATCAAAAGATCATCCCACTTTGACTTAGGAAGGAATTTTTAACAACATTTGGAGGGCGCATGGAGTCAGCGGAAGAGCAAAATGGAGTAGCAGAAGGTCTATAGGAAGATAATCAGGAACTGTTGTATTTACACAGTTGAGAAGAAATGGCATCTAAAACATAATGTAGGTCAGAAGGTAGTCATTCAGAATTCAAAGTGATTAACAAAAAACACAAAATGAAGTCTAAAAATCTTATCTACTATGATATGGGCCCTGTTTTATCTTTTTTTTAAAAAATAAAATTAAGGATTCTTGAAAAGGTGGAACTCAAATTTCAGTATGTTCATTCTTTTTTTTTTTTGTGGTAACCATCTATCACCCTACAAAATTATCACAGTATTATTGACTATATTCCCAGTGCTGTACTTCTCATTCCCACAATGATATATTTTATAACTGTAAGTTTGTATCTATTAATCCCCTTTACCTATTTTACCCATCCCCTACTCCTCTCCCCTCAGGTAACCACTAGTTTGTTCTCTGTATTTATGAGTCTGTTTCTTTTGTTGTTGTGTGTTTGTTTGTTCGTTCACTTTTTTAGATTCCATATACAAGTGAAATCATTTGGTATTTATCTTTCTGTGAGTTATTTCATTTAGTATGGTACACCCTCATGTTGTCGTGAAATGGCAAGATTTCATTCTTTTTTATGGCTGACTAATATTCCATTGTGTATGTTCAAGCATTCTTTTTTTTTTTTTAAAGATTTTATTTATTTATTTCACAGAGGGAGAGAGATCACAAGGAGGCAGAGGCAGGCAGAGAGAGAGGGGGAAGCAGGCTCCCTGCTGAGCAGAGAGCCCGATGTGGGCCTCGATCTCAGGACCCTGAGATCATGACCTGAGCTGAAAGCAGAGGCTTTAACCCACTGAGCCACCCAGGTGCCCTGTTCAAGCATTCTTAATGCCAAATCAAAATGTGTGTGTTTTTTTAAAAATTTATTTATTTTAGAGAGAAAGAGAGAGGAGGAAAGAGACTGATGAGTTGATGGGGCTTCCATTTATGTGGTGAGAGACAGGAAGAGAAACACATTGTGCCAGAGGAAGGAGTTGGTCCCTTTAGAATGGCTTAGAACATGGGCTTGGAAGTCAGATTGGGTTTGAGGACAGTGTTGCCTTTCTATCTGTTATACTGGTTGGCTAGTATTTATTGAGTACATACTATACTCTATGACCTTGGGCAGATGACTGTCTGTGTGACCATCTGTCTGAGCCTCAGTATTTGACTCGTTTGAATAAAAGATAGTACCTTGTACAAAAAAAGGTAGGGGGAGAGAGAGAGGGAGAGAAAGAATCTCAAGCATACTCTCCGCTGAGCACAGAGCTTGACATTGTGGCTTGATCTTGTGATCCTGAGCTCATGACATAAGCTGAAATCAAGAGCCAGACACTTAACTGGCTGAACCACCAAGGCACCCCTCAAATGTGTGGTTTGAATGGTAGCATGATGTGGTGGAAAGACTGCCAAAGCAAAAATCAGGAGACCTGGGTTGTGAATACCAGCTCTGCTTTTTACTGGCCATGTAAATAAGATAAGTCACTTTGCTTCTCTGTTCCTCAGTTTCCTTGTCTTAATAATGTAGTTAGCTTAGGTAATCTTAGGTAATTACTCTACATTTATAAAATCTTGATTTTGTGACTTGTATAGTGAATTTGCTACCTGATTTTGTGATTTGAGTCTATTTTAATATACTGTAATATGTATTTGTTAGTTGATTGAACATATTTAAAGAAAACTCACCTATATGTGTAATTATGGCAGCCAAAATGTCTGATGAAAAATTTATGCCACTTAGACAACTATCAGTGATTGTTAATTTTTCACTCTGGAAGAGTGACTTGAAATAATAGATTTAAGTTTAGGAAAAACTGCTAGAAAACAAATGTGAAATGTGAGTAAATGAAAAGACTATATTACCCATATATCATTAGACCTAATAATTTTGATGTTACACATAAGTAATGATTACTGGGAAGTAATTCCCAGAATTTCTACAAAAGAGAAGTCACGTTATGTCCAATTTAACTTATCTAAACAGGCACAAGAAGGAATAGAAAACTTGAGTAGTCCTGCATCTATTAAAGAAATTAAACCAGTGTCTGGGTGGCTCAGTCGTTTAAGCATCTGACTCTTGATTTTGGCTCAGGTCATGATGTCAGGGTCCTGAGATCAAGCCCTGCATTGGGCTCCACGCTCAGTATGAAGTCTGCTTGTGATTCTCTCTCTCCTTCTACCCATCTCCCTGCTCATGTGCTCTCTCTCTGTCTAAATAAGTAAAATCTTAAAAAAAAAAAGAAATTAAATATATCCTTTCTACAAAGAATATTCTAGACGCAGACAGCTTCAGTGGTAGAGTCTACCAAAAATTTAAGGAAAAAAATAAAACCAAACATAGAGGAACTCTTCCAGAGAATAGAAAAAGCAAAACAAAACAAAACACTTTCACTCATTTTATGATCCCAGCATGACTTTGATCCCATGACATGACAAGGGCATTAGAAATAAGGAAAATGATAATTTAATGTAATTGAATTACATTGAGATGGAAAGCTTCTGTTCATCATGAACACTTATTCAAGAACCCTCAAAAAAATCATAGCAAACAAAATCTAGTGATGTATACAAAAGGATAATACATCATGACTAATTTGGATTTTTTTCTAGGAATGCAAGGTTGATTTAAGTTTAAGAAATCAGTCAATTGCTTTACCACATTAACAGAATAAAATAAAACTTCATACAATATCCTCAATAGATGCAGAAGCATAATTTGATAAATATTTAACACAATAATAAAAACTCTTGGCAAAGTAGGAACAGAATGGAGCTTCCATAAAATGACAAAAACTATCCACAAAAAAACCTACAGCAAACATCGTACTTAATTGTGAAATATTGAAAGCTTTCCTTGAGATCAAGAATGAGATAAAGATGACCACTATCACCACTTCTATTTAATTTTGTACTATAGAATTCAGAGATAATGTAATAAGGCAAGAAAAAGAAACAAAAAAATAAGATTTGAAAAATATAAGATTTGAATATAAGATTTGAAATGTAAAAATGGCATTTTCATTTATAACCATCCCTTCTCCATCAACATACAGGTGAACTATTATAATTAATGAGTACATTTATCAAGGTCTCTAAACATAGGCAATACCCCCAAATCCACTCTATCTCTATATAGCAGCCACAAATATATTAAAAAAAAAATTTAAAAATACCAGTTAAAATAGCATTAAGTCATCAAATACCCAGGGTAAAAATTCTAACAAAATATATGCAATATTGTTATATAGGAAACTATAAATATTGCTGAGAGAAATAAAAGAAGACCTAAATCAATGGAGGGACATACCATGTTTATGGATTGATGAATAATATTCTAAAAAAAGGCAGATTCTTCCTAAATTGGCCTATATATTCAGTTCTGATAAAAATCCCAGCATAAAATTTTGTGGAAATTAAAAACCTGCATCTTAAATTTACATGGAGATGCAAAGGGGCAAGAATAGTCGGGACAATCTTGAAGAAAAAAAAAAAAGAGGGGGAAGACTTATATTACTAGATCTCAACAGTCATTGTAAGACTAGAATAATTAATTAAATAATTTTATGTTATTATCAGTGTTAATTGTACTGTTATTATTCTTCTTTCGAATATACTTTAAGCCTAATCTATGTTGAGGCATAAGAGAGAAAAGCACATTTTGTGTTTCTCATGTCAATACTCTTTTGGCTTAATTTTCTTTATAGAGCCTCTTCTTGCAATTATGAAGCATACTGCCTTTTGGAAAAGTGCATAAAATATACATGTATTTTTTTTTTCACAAATAATGAACCTTGTCCACTCACAACTTCCATTCAAGAGGTAACCACTTTTATGGTAATCATTGCCTTATTTTCTTCTATAGTTTTAACACCGGAGGGGGCTCCCCACTGGTAATATAGTTTATTATTGCCTATTTTTGGACTTCAGATGAGTGAAATTACAGAAGCCGGCTTCCAAAATGGCCCCAATGATCCTGGTCTCCTGGTAGTTTCTTTCTACATTGAATCAGGGCTGGTTCGTGTGACTGACTTCTGAGGCTGTCATAAAAGGTTATTGCAGTTTTGCGTAGTTCTCTCAGATTGTTCATTTTTGAGGGAACATGAGGAAACTCAAGCAGACTTGTGAAGGGGCTCATGTGGACAGGAAGGGGCCTCCCATCAACAGCCAGCACCCACTTACCAGCCTTGTGGTTGAGCTGCCTCAGAAGTGGGTCCCCCAGCCCAACTCAAGCCTTCAGGTGACTGCAGCCCCAAGAGACATTTGGCTGTAAGCTCATGAACAACTCTGAGCCATAGTTGCTCTAAACTACTCCCAAATATCTAACTCACAGGTCCCATGAACAATAATAATGATTTCTGTTGTATTAAAAAAGGCAATGGAATAATGATAAATGGATATGCATATAAACCATTGCAGTGGAGTCCAGAACAAATATAAACAGATTCTGTATTTACGACAAATATATTCATCAGCTTGGGTTACCATAACCAAATTCCATGGCCTGGGTGGCTTAAACAACCAAAGTTTATTTTCTCACAGTTCTGGAGAATGCAAGTCCAAGATCAACAACTTTAGGCTTGATATCTGGTAAAAACTCTGTGGGTTACAGACGGTTACCTTCTCTGTGTTCTTGTGTGGCAGAGAGAGATAGCAACTCTCTGCTGTCTCTTCTCAGAAGGACACTAGTCCCATCAGATAAGGACCCTACCCTCATGTGCATTATTGAGGGAAAAGATCCTTGTCTCAAAAATTATTGAGTCCTTGACTTGGAGACCTAGATTTTGAAAAAAATTTTTTTAATTTTAACTCTTCCTGATTCAGGTGACTATACTCTAGGCTACAATTTTAGCATTCCCCTCCACCCCCCCATCTCTAGTCTGTTTATAGACTATTCAAAATCAACTATTTAAAATCTCATCATTCTTTATTATTAAGATATTATCATCTACTTACACGAAATATATCACAGCGAGACCTGGAAGTTAAGATATAGGTAGGAGACATAAATATCTCCCAGAGTGGTCTACTTGAGGGCAGCCTTTGATATGATGTAAATAGAGAGAAATGAAGTGGTACCGGATGAATGACAAAAGTAGGATATTCAATACTTTACCCCAGGAGTTGCTTTGCCTCCCGGGGAACAGTTGGGAATATCTGGAGGTATTTGTTTGCTACAACTGGGAGAGAGCAAGTTACTAGCATACAGGGAGTAGAGGCCAGCCACGGTGTTAAACATTCTACAGTGCAGGGGACAGCCCCGCAGCAATGAAATATCTGGCTGAAAAGGTCAATAGTGCCATGGTAGAGAAAGCAGGCTCTACAGTAATGACAGCTGTGTGTATGGGACACCACCTGAGCCTCTCTCTGGATCCTCTTGGTCCCACCTCTTAATCCAGTGATGGCTGTGGTCCTTTGACAGCTTAGGCCTGTGTGTTCTGAAAGGGCCTTGCCTCACACTCACAGCACATGTCTGTAGCTTCCTGCTGCGGGGCTTCTCTGATGTGGCAGTGTGGGCATTACGTCAATCCTTTCGGCACATACACGCGTGCAAACCGGAAGTGTAGAGGAATGAACACACTGGGTCAGTGGGGCATGAGAGTTGATGAATAAACTCTTCCTTCTTTTGTCCCCTGGGCGAACAGCTAGGAAATGTATTTCATAAACTCCAAAGAATGTTTTTTATGACTGAATACCGCTTTCCGTCAGTGACACCTCATTGCATTGGCTCTTCTCCCCAGGTTATTTTCCTGTGCCCGTCCTTCTTCCTGCCTGGAATCACATGCCCAATAAGCCACCTGCATGCAAATCTTTGTCTTAGGGCCTGTTTTCTGGGAAACTCATGATAAAATATCATGTATGTGGAGGTCCACAGTGGAAGATCAGGGGTTAATGGACAATTTTATGGACTTTCATGTTGTTTCCCTTTAAAGTGAAGCACAAATATATAATAAAGGAGTAAGAAGAAGCTACCAGATTCATGGTGGTGCAAATATTGGAGAGCTCAGAAATGGCTACTTCTAAAGTTGTCCCATCAGTCAAGGAATTTTCTGAGCCTCTTGTGGTAATGGCAAGGGACAACAGTGGTGGCCATACACAAGGATAAAAGGGAAGAAATTAAGTTAGGACTTAAAGAAAAAAAGGAAAGGAAAAAAAAATCCTCTGGCTGCCCTCCTTTAAATGAATCTTGTTATTTTGACAGGTTTAGATTCCTAGAATTTTAGTTAGTAGGACCCTCAGAGATGATCTAGTTAAATTCTCTCTTTTACAGATGAGGAAATGAGGCTGGGTAGGCTAAACAACCTTCTCAAAGTCACTGAGTTGCATTTATGGGAGAGCCAGGGCCAGAACTCACTTCTGAACTGGGGACACCATCCAAACATGGATTCTAAGTCACATACCCCTGATCCCTGACACAGCCTGGAACTACGGGGATGACCTAGTTAGGATTCCAGAAAACCCTGTCCTAGGTCAACAAGGAGCTAAGAAGCTAACAGGAAATAAGAGGAAATGTTCGCTATATTTTCCCTTGCTTGTAGAGGGTGGCTGTGTTTCTGGGATTAGCCTAGACCCAACTGAACTGTTTGCTATGAATTATTTGAAGGTATAAATAAAGTTTGGGTAAGAGAGAAGTGATGGTGAAGTTGGTAATTCTTGTTATTCTAGGGACATTCCCAATGCTGACTTCTCAAAGTTTCTGTTAAATTGAGAAGACTTAGTTCATGGACTTGGCCAAGGCAAGTGGAAATAACGATCACATTCTGTTCTGGGGCTTTTCACTGGTGTTTCCCACTAAAGCAACTTTGTTCTGAGTGATTACCAAAGATGGTATCCTTGGCTTCCTCCCCTCCCCCCTCCCCCTACGTTGGGCACCTCTACGCCTACCTTGGGCATCCTACCTTGGGGACCCCTACTCCTACCTTGGGCATCCAACCACCCAAGGTGCACCTTGGAAGGATTCTGCTTTTTCTGCTCCTTATGCTGAGGTCCAAAGTCAGACATTTCATTCTAGTGAACCAGACATGGTCCCTCTCTTAACTGGCTCTCAGTCTGCTGGAGGAGACAGACATTAAAAAGAAATCTCAATCCAGTCTGGTGACGATCAAGTCCAGACTGTTGTGTGATCTGACCAGGTTTGGAGACAAGAAAGGCCTCCCTAGGATGAGGTTTAAGGTAAGAGAATGAAGGGGCAGTAGGACTGAATCAGTGATTTTGAGGTTGTGGGTGAGGAAGGCTCAGAGTAGAGAGAGAGAACCTCAGGAAAAGTAAAACAAGCCAGAGCCCAGAGAGTGGACAAACTGAGAGGCTGGTCTGGTCATTGAGGTCATGCTGAGGTGGTCCAAGATCTTCTTGGGGGTAGTGGATGCCACTGAAGGGTTTTGAGCAGGAGAGAGCAGTAATCAGACTTGGGTTTCAGAGGACTTTCTCATATCCAGAGTAGAGGGAATGAACTGGATAGGAATGAGAGAGAAGGCTTCCTGTAGAATGGCAAGAGGTGTTGGTGGCTTCACTGGGATGGATAGCAGTAAACCCCATAAAGATGGGCACCTAGGACAGTTCCTGGTACATAATTAGATTCAGTAAATATTTATTTATTTATTGAGTGAATTAATGAATGCATGCATGCATGAATGAATTGAATGAAAGTGGGTATATTATAAAAATATTTAGGAGGACCTGGTGAGTTATCAGAATGTGAGAGGTGGGAAGGAGGGAAGAAGCAGAAAAGATGTCAGATTTCTGCTAGCAGGTAGCTGCATGGATGGGAGGGGCAGAAATTGAGTTGAGGAGACACAGGAAATGGGGTAGTTATGGGGAAGGGTGTGTATGCAGCTTTGGACATGATGGGTTTAGATTCTGGGAGGCAGTTAGAAATAATATCTCAAGAGAGGTAGCTATGTTGATTTGGAAATCTCCACCTTATGGATGGGAACTGGAGTCACAGGAATACATAGCCAAAATGGACCAAAGCGAGTTTGTAGAGAGAAGAGAAGACTGAAAGATTTCCTGTTGGTGTGGCCTTCCTCCACCTTTACTATAGCTGGGCTCCTTTGGCATGTGATGTCTCATATCAAAACATTCCTGAGTGGGGATCACCATGGGAACTCTTCAGAGAGTTCCTCAACCATTCGTTGCTCTCATTCAAGAAATCTCAATGAATAGTTCAAGATGGAAAGGAGAAGAGGAAAGTCAGTTATTGTTGGCAGTGTTCTTGTAGGTTCATCTTGGTTCTTTTAACAGATTTATTTGAGTCAAGTTCTTCCTACCATTCAACCTACTGAACTTGAACTTCAACCTGCTCTTTAACCTACTGCACTCAGGTGTCCCTTTGACCCCCAGTCTCTGACCCATTAATTTACCTCCCCATGAATGGCAGTCGTGGCACTGTATGCTGCTTGCCTGGACTGCCCCAAATGCCAAAAGATGGGACATGGATGGCCTGCTAGTCAGTCACAATGGGGCTGCTTATGCTCCCCTCCAGTGGGGCTGTTTATATCCCTCTCTGTGGTCACCAAGAATACCTGGCTCCTGACCTCTGGGTCGCGATAGAGCCACAGGAGCAGGGCTGGCTTTTCCATGGCCACTTTCTTTTGCACCTTGACATTTTACACTGGGGACAGCCATAGGAAGCTCCTTGAGGGCTGAGATCTTATCTTTCTTGTTTGCCAGTGTATTTCCAGCTTCTAGGATAGAGCCTGGCACCAAGTTGAGTAAATAAATGAATCCTTTGTCTACAATTAAAGTTTCCCCTCTGGGGAGATTTGTCAACCACTCTGGGGCCCGTTGAGTGTAACTAATGGGACAGCCAGATTTCAGAAGGGGAAATGAGCCCTTCAGATAAATAGGAAGTAATGGGAATGCTTTTCTTGCTCTGGCTTCCTATGTAAAGCGGCTTGACCTTTTAGTCCTAAAGTGCTGCCATTTGTATTTCTGTGGAGATGATGCCCGTCATTACCTTATTATTCATTTCTGCTATTTTTTTCTGTAGGACTTTTCAGGATAAGGGTTGCCTTCTCTGTATGGGGTGCATGGAGCAGATACCACAGGACTTTGTGAACCATGGATATCTTTGTTTAGTCTGGTGGTGTTTATTGAGGACCAGTAGGTGTTGGTCCCAGGTCCTCAACACCTAGCACTGGCCACATGGCTGCAGGCCTTGTCTTTCTGCCCAGTGTGGACAAAGTTCCTGGCAATGGAGGGCCCGATTCTGGGAAAAAGAGTAATTTGCCTGATAATTGATGACCCACGTGGAAGTGCTCATGCTTCAGTGCTAATGGAGGGAAGTAGAACAGCACATCCTGGGGAGACTTCCTTAGAAGTCCAGTCTTGTGGATTCTCTGTCCATGGTCAGATTGGTGAAATACAGCACATTTTATCTCCCTCTTTTAGGATTCCTACTTATGTATTAGAGGAACCAAAAAGCCTTACGGTAAAGGGTCTATTATTTAGCTTTGTTTAGCCCAGTGTTTTCATACATATTTGACCATAGAAGCCTTTTTAATAATAACACCCATTTAAATATCTCCTGGGATTAGTATTCTGTGGAATGTGCTTTGGGAAATGTTGCATGGAGGTTTTCTTGGCTCTTAAGTTCTACCATCTTCCTTTCTTATTCCCCTTTCTTAGGGTGATTATGTAGGAAAGACACTCTCCACAGTGAGTACTGAGATGTGGAGGTGAGATTGTATAGGACACTTAGAAGGAATCCCTTCAGTGGGAAATTAGGGAAATTACGGGGAGAAATTCCAGTTAATGCCAAGGAACTGTAGACACATGTGCTCAGTAGTATCTTGTTAAAGAATCCAAGTTCAGAATGGTATTCAAGAGAGAATTACTGTCTTGAGACTTTATGGGATCTCTTGTTCTATTTTCCTTCTTTGTTTGAACGTTGGGAAAATAAATGAGGAAGGGACCCTGAAAGTAAAGCAAATTCACTGTTTGATTACACAGTCCATTTTCTCAAAGAACTCTTCGGACTTTTCCCTGGTCTTCTTTGACAAGAAACACAGGGAGATAAACTGATGAAGGCAATTGGTTAAATCTTCTTTTCATTTCTACTGTCACTCCGTAGGTTCCGAGCTTCATCTCCTTCCCTCTGTATCCACCTGTCTGTCCGTCCATCCATCTGTCTGTTTATTTATTCAACATAGTTTAAGCACTGCTATGTGCTAGGCGCTGAACACACAAAGGCGAAAGAGACTTGGAGCCTGCTCCCTTGTTGCTTACTGAGGCTCCTGGATGCAGAACAAGATTCCAGTCTTTCTGAATTCTGATCCAGCCTGCTGGAGTAACACGGTTCAGCATGTCTCTGATCCTGTCATCTTTCACTAAGAAACATTCAGGAGCTCCCCATTACCTGTGGGATAAGGGTGAGCCCCTTCCATCCCCTTGCCAAACATCTTTCAAGGGATTCCTCGTTCAGGCCCCACTGGCCCCAGTCTGATCTGCTTTGCTCATTTTGAAGTCTTGGTGAATGGGGCAACTTCAAGGCTCATTGCCACCCCTGAGCCCCACGCCCTGGCTCCTGCTTTTCTTCTGTCCTTTCCTTCTTCCTCTTGAACGTTCTCCCCCTCCAGATACTTCTGGACCCCACTCAAAAGCTGTGCTCTCTGGGCCTCTAACAGGTTTTTGAACCTCTCTCTTACCACGTTCTGCCTGTTATATAATGAGGCACACACTTTTCTTTCTGTTTTTGGGGGTGGGGCCATGTCTTATTAACTGAGCATTCTTGACTAGTTGTCTAGGGCAGAGACCAGCATGCAGATGTTTAATTCATTCTGGAGTCACGTGTTTTACATATAGATATACACACGTATGTGCACATATATATGTATCATACATATATATACAAAGTTATAAATTGGCTAGGAATGTTCCATTAGGATATTAAAAATTAAATTCTATAATTTTGCTGTCATTTTATGTACTATGTGCTCATTCCTTTTACTTACTGGAACCAAAGACTATACTTTCAGGGATCATTTCTATAGTTTGTTACTAGAGAAGTTTCTCTGAATGTGTAGAGTACTTACTGGAACCAAATTTTAGTTTTTGTAGAGAGATTTAGATTTTATTTTATTTTATTTTGAGGACTTTATTTGCTTGGAGAGAAAGTGAGCGAAAGAGAGCACAAGCTGGAGGAAGGGCAGAGGGAGAGGGAGGAGCAGACTCCCCGCTGAGCAGGGAGCTTGATGCGGGACTCAATTCCAGGACCCTGGGATCATGACCTGATCTGAAGGCAGATGCTTAACTGACTGGACCACCCAGGTGCCCAAGATTTCGATTTTATTTTGGGGTTAAGTACTCTATTTAGAGGGGTGTGAACCATTTAAATTCTTAAAATCACCTCATCCAAAAACATAAAAAAATAAATTCTTGGGGCATCTGAGTGTCTCAGTTGTTAAACTATCTCCCTTCAGCACAGGTCATGATCCCAGGGTCCTGGGATCAAGCCCCACATTGGGCTCCCTTCTCAGCGGGAAGCCTGCTTTCCCTCTCCCACTGCCCCTGCTTGTGTTTCCGCTCTTGCTGTCTCTCTCTCTGTGTCAAATAAATAAAGAAAAATTTTAAAAAATAGTAATAATAAATAAATAAATTCTTGAAATCAGTTCAAATGGTTTTATTTCCAAAAGAAAAAATGGGGGTAATTTTCGGTACTATGAAGAATCATAGTTGTATGGAACCTCTATCACTTCATTGTGCCTTTTAATGAGAAATAAGTGCAATAAAATTGTATTCATTCAGACTCTATTATTTGGCAATTTTTGATAGTTCAGTTACCAAGGTGGTAGAGATTTTCAGTTGTTACTATGATACTTTTTAAAAGAACAAACTTCTCAGGCACTTAGGAAGATCCACCCATCTGTAGCTAGTTGATGTAATAATTACCAAGAATTCCCATCTATTAATTACAGAACATCTGGCAGTACAGTGATATATTTGGCAACACCTTGTCAACTATTAATTCAAGTTAAGTAATTTTTAAAAAGAATAACTGTAAGTGAAGCTTTTATTAAATGTAATGACTTTACTCTTAAATAGTCTGAGTTAGTGAAATTTAACCAATTAGCCGGGTTGCTCTTTGTAGTCAAAGATAGTGGCTGTGCAGATGTCATCCATGGGGGCGGGGGGTATGTGATTGAGGAAGTTGGCCTCTAGTCATCTGGGTCTCTCCAGAGTGCATACAGCTGACCCCTCCCTTTTCTTGCGACTCTAGTTGCCGGAAATCCTAAGGCAGGCTCATTTACAGGTAGGATGCAGGTGGTTTTCTATCATTTCATCCTCACCACAGCTACGGTTACGGTGAGCATTACTGTCCCTTGAGTGACTATATGTCTCAACAAGAGTGACATACAACTGGAAGGCCCAGTGTTAGTACTCTCACCTTCGTCCTCTGTCTCTGCTTCCCGGCACTCCACCACGTTGTCTTTCAAATAATAGCGACTGAGATTTGCAAAGCAGCGTGTATCTGTTAACTCATTCACTCAAAAAAAAAAAAAAAAAATCACCCCCTTGAGATGGTGAAAAGTGGATCTGCCTGTTGCTTTTCTTTCCCAGAGGGTCCTGGCTGTATGCTATTTCTCCCACCTCCTTCAACTTCTCCTGTTTTATGTTTGCATCTAAAAGGCACTCTGAAGATAGAGTTGCTACTGTATGCTCAGACGGTACTTTCTCCTGTCTACTCTTTGGTTGGCTGACCTCAGCTTGCTCTACCTGTATGCCCAGGGCTAGACTTTAGCAAAGCAGTGAGTGACCAGAGGCTTCTAGTACCACAACCTCTCCCATTTCTGCCCTCCACCTCTCT
Source organism: Ailurus styani (assembly GCA_002007465.1). Lineage (NCBI taxonomy): Eukaryota > Metazoa > Chordata > Mammalia > Carnivora > Ailuridae > Ailurus > Ailurus styani. The sequence continues at coordinate 2,588,694 of LNAC01000039.1, forward strand.
CATCGGAACCTTGTCCTTAGGCCTTTTCCCCATTCTCTGTGAAAATTTGTTCTTCAGAAGGAACCACTGATTTTAAAGCGTAAGTCATAATTGGCAACTATGTACTGAATTTTACTGCTTTCAGGGAATTTGTGTTTTAATGGGATATAAAAGATATATGGCCAAATAAATTACTCTCTAATGGTAGAATTTAATTTTAGTGAGGAGTTGTGGCATAATTTTTGAAGCTAGGATATTCTTAGTGGCATCTTTGGAATTACAGATGTAAGTGGTTCCCTGCTTCACCCACATGCAAAATCAATCTTATTCATGTCTTGCTGTGACCCCCCTCCTGACTAAAGAGAAAACTGGGAAGAGTATTGCTTGCCTGTGGGTAGAATGACTGCTTCCTGAGATCCAGGTATTATTGGCTCTAGCTCCTTATTTAATGTTTAAGTGGCACTTGCTGGTGAAAGTTCAGACAGAATGCAGCAAATCCAAGTCTCATAGTCATAAAGAAATAAAGGCTTGCGTTGTGAGCTTTTAACTTTTTTTGAAAATCGATCAACAAATATTGATTGAATAACACTTCAGCTGGCTCCTCAAAGACATTTTGACCTTTTTGATTTCATTTTCTTTGTCTATCAGTGTGTCATGGAGCAGGGTGCTGTGTAAGTAGCAGAATATTGTGACAGCTTTTAGTCCTTTTTGCAGAGTGAAGTCCGCGTGGATGGGTGTAATCTCGTGCTTTTAGAACGACCCTGGTCTCTTAAGATGTTGTAGTCAAGAGCTTGGGTTCTGGAGTCTACGCTTTGGTGTGTACTGTCTCTGTGATTTGGAGTAAATTGCTAACCTTCTAAACCTCACTTTACCCATTGGTACAGTGGAGATCAATTAATATTTGCCTGGGGGGCAATGGTTGTGATTAAGATGAAATGATGGATTTAAAGAACTTGGCACTGTGCCTGCTACCATGAAATACTGAACAATGGCTAGCTGTGATTATTTTCTTTTTGGCTCAGCGTTCCAAATTTTCTCCGGTCTCTTTGTATGTTCACTTCTAGAACCCAAAGAATTGTACAGAAGCTTCTGTAGGACTCTGTAGAGGCTTTTGAACTGGATTGCCTCAAAATTTTTGGAGTTGAATTATTCCAAGAAGAGCTGCAAAGAAAGCAAACTTTAACCCTAGTTTCTTGCCTGCCTTCCAGGCCATGTCTTTATCTGTGTTCTTAAATATAGCTACTCTGACAAATAGAGTGACAGAATGCTACCTGTGCTGTACTTTCCTTTCATGGTGTGGAGAACACCCAGGAGTCACTTCAGACTGCCTTGCAACTTGTCTCAAATATAATTCAAATCTTGAAATGACTAGCTGGATATGTGCATTCCAGGAACTGTTGGAGGAGAGAAACATCACCAGCAAATACTTTCAGATTTTGTCCTCAGTCTTGGACTCCCTTGAAAGTTACGAAGGGGTGGTAAATCTACAGTTTAATCCCTTGGGGTCCATTAAGACCCTCCTGATTTTCTTTGTGCTCTGGTCAGGTAAGCTAGTATGCATGTTCATAGTCAATTCAAGTGCCCCTAGAATGCCACCGACCAATGGTCATCCTTATTTTTGAAAGTCACCAGATAAGGCAGTTTCTCAGACAACTTCAGCAAGGCATTCCAGAAATGCTAGATCTCATACTTCTCTGCACGATGATAAATAAATACAATTTTGATTTCATCTCAGAGTAATTAATCTGAACTTCTCCTTCTGGGATGTAAAATGGAATAATGTTCTAGAGCTATTTGAACACTAGGTTGTAAAGAAAATGCCCTAAACATTTTGCTTAATTAAATCCTAAAGAGGTGGTACAAACTTTTCATGATTAATAGAAACATGCATATTTTGACTGATGCATATTTATATGATATTATCATATGAAAATTTTATCATGTTATACAAACTATCCACCTTGGGAATGTGACTTAATGCTGTAAATATTTTGCATTTGTTGTTGCATTGTTCATTATGAAAAATACACAGGCTAATGGCTGTAAGGAAAAATCTGTTTCACCAGTCTTCTTTGAGGAATCTCAAGTCTCTAATGGCACAGTCTTTAGTCTAAATATAAGATAGGAAATCAGGTTCTCCTTAGTTCAAAGAAATATTTTTTTAAATAAATATATGTATATATTTACTGCAGATCAAGTTAGAAAAGCTAAAATGCTTGGGCCTTCTATTTTTCCAATGTAAAGCATGCACATAATAACCAGGTTTCAGATTAAAAAAAAATGTGGTTGTTGAAATGAACCTATCCCTTTGGTTTTAAACACTTCAGAAAAGCTCACTTTGCTAGGGGTGCAGTTCTACACATTTAAGATGGGACACCATCTCATGTCTAGGGCCAGAATTTTGAGCTGTGTGTTAGCTGGAAAACTAACTTAGATAATTATAGTTCTTAGTTTCTTAAGTATAATGTGAATAAAAATGGCTTTTATAAGACTAGAGGACCTGAGATATCGGAAAATGTTTTCTCTTCTTTGGAGCACTAGCTCTTGGTAACAGTTTGATGACAGAAAAGGAGAAATCCGATGGAATTTTTCCCAAGTGTTTGCCTTTATGAAACGGAATTTTATGAGAAACGGATGGGAATACTGAATTATTTAACAAGACAGATGCTAACCACCATTCTAAGAGTTTTCCAACTGCCACATTCAAAACAAAAGTGCACAGTTTCTTTTGTCTCATCTCATATTGTTACTTTATAGTACAGTTGATTTGTAAAAACAATCTCCCTTAAAATTCTACTTTTTGTTTCTCTGTTAGGTTTATTGTCCTTGCCTCCTCTTGGAAAACTGACCAGCTACTCTGCCTGGCGGTGATGGAGGGAAGCGTGAGGGAGATGGCGAGCTGCCCTCTCCCCAGCCTCCTTCCTCCCTGCCAGGCCATGTGCCCGCCTCATTAGTGCTTTGTTCTCTACCCTTTTCCATCTCAATTTTAGGCCATTATGGTGGATTATTTTATTTTTATCTTATCTTATTTAGATCCATTAAAGATCTAGAAGGAAATATTTTCGGTTTCGTTTCTCAAACAAGACAATTGAAGGGAAGGAACAACAAGCGGAACCCAATGGATGTTCTAAAGCAGCTCCTTGGGAAGTGGGGTCCCCTTTTCGAACTCAGAGGCCAAATAATTTCCCCCATAAAAATTTCTTTTCCTTACAGATTTCACCAGAATCAAACATATTCCCAACGGATCATTTGGGAGACTTCTGCTGTATCATCTTCTGTTTTAGGACTTTAAGGTTTTAAAGCAGCTGATCAATTGGGAAGAATAGAAACCAGTAGTTCAAATTAGTTTAGGAATGACAGACTATTATTTTTAAAATATACTATTTCTAATCTAATTAAAAAAAAAAAACAACCTCCTTCATACCCTGAGGTAAATTGTAGAGTTTTGTTCAGTTTTCATGTCTATAACATTTCATGTCTGTAGACAATTCATGTAAAATGTCTATATGTAGACAGATGCCACCATATAAAATAGAAATAAAGCTTTCTTTCACTAGTACAAGTTATAAAATGCAATAATTGTACAACATGTGAATTCATGTTATGACTCCATTTAAAGAAAGTTATGTTTTCAAAAATGTTTGATTAATATCAAAGGTTATTTTTACACCGTCTCATCTGGTTAATTAACAATAGATCACATTATGTAATTTGTGAAAAAAAGTGGTCATTAAAATGACAGTATTTATTCCATTAAGATAAATAAAATGCTGCACATAGTTCTGAGTGATGATACTCAGGGGAAAAAGAGCCGTATTACTGCCCTACAAATTAGTTTGCTTCTAATTTTGCAGGCTGATGACCGCACTGCCTCAAACCAAATCTTTTGCCTGGAAATGGAATGATTGCATGACAGACTCTATGAACCATGAATATGTCAACAACTCATGGACCAGGCCTTGCTTAGCAGTTAGTCTTTGGGGGATTTTATTCAGAAATCAGACAACACTATACCAGAGCTTGTTGGGGATTTTGTGATTACCATTCATGTCTGGAGCATGAGTCTGGGAGAGTTAAAAAAAAATCCATAAAGGAAGAAGAAATGTGGCTGATAGTGGCGATCAGTCATATGTACACACATTGTCAATCGGGAGAACTAGAAAACTCAAGATATAGCAAAAGTCCCTAGGAGGCAGCAAGAACATACTTCGTAGACTTCTAATTAAAGTCTCCTTTTCTTGCTCCCGCCCCTAAATAAGCCAGTATTTCCCAGACTTCAGTCATTTGAATAGCACTGTCACATTTTTGTCATAACTTCTTATCACCTGCATTATGATTTTCTCAATATATTTGGTTAACTGACTCACTTTAAAAGCCTCTCTTTGCTTTGAGCAGTAATATTCATGATATCATGGGCTTGTTTCACCAGTTGAATTTGTTTTCTTCTCTTGCAAAGGGAAAGAAATGCAATATTTTAATTATTGAAAATTTTCGCATACCACTTAACATCATTCTGCGCATTTCCATGACCTGGGCCACAGGTCCTGCAGGAGCTGCTGGGGCGACCAGCCTAGCCGAGAATGACCTTTACCGCTGTGTGACCTCAGGTCTCATGGCTGACACCTCCATTATGGGACACCAGCTATATCACATGGAGAGCATTTAAATCAGGCCTGTGTCTCCCTGAGGACACCGTGCAGGAAGGTTTCGTCATAGGAGACTGCTGAGTGAGCCAGGCTAGGGCCTTTCCATCAGCAGCATCTGGCCACTCACATCCTTCCTTTTTTGACTTAGCCATACCACTTGGGAAGCATTACATCACAAGGGTAAAAAACACCCCGTATCCTGTAACAGTCGTAAGCAACAGGCCAATCAAGATGGAGCCTGGTTCCTGGCTCTCAAGGTGCACGTGAGGGCATCACATTTGTGGGTTCGCATTTGGGTATCCCACCTCGTGTGGACCTCACAGGCTTTCAGCAATACCTGTGAAGAAATGGGCCATTTGACCAGCTTCATGACTACTGAGCCTGGTATAACCGGGTAGAATATGCATTTTTACCAGGCTCAGAAGCTCTGAGAGCCCTCCTGGGTGTGCATTCATGCTCTGGATTTTAAGTAAATGATGTTTTTATGGAGACTTAAGAGCCAACCAAGAAAAAAAATTAAAAAGGAAAGAAAGCAAGCAAAAGCAAGCACTAATTCTTCCCATCAGGAGCTGGCTATCCTATGGAGGTCAGAAAGCGGTGAGGTGCGGAAATTTAAATTAGACCTCGGGTAGCTCTGTCAGGCTCAGGGTGTGTCTAAGTTTGAAGGGATGTTTGCTTCTGATATGAACATTTTTCTTATACTTTTATTATAGAAGATGATGTGTCAAATGTACAAATAATGTGTGCCTGGTGCCAGAAAGTGGGAATCAAGCGCTATTCCCTGAGTATGGGAAGTGAGGTGAAAAGCTTCTGCAGCGAGAAGTGCTTTGCGGCCTGCCGACGAGCCTACTTCAAGAGAAATAAGGTAAGAGCACTAGAGAGAGGCAGCTGTGCAGGCCTCCCCAGACCCTGTGCGCATGCGCCTCTAGCTTCTAGCTGAAAACACTGTGCACATTTTCCTTTGATTTTTTTTCTGTTGTGTCTGTTCTCCTTCTCTGTCATACTTAACCTTTCGGAATGAGGAATCCCCTTCTAAGTTTAACCTGTTCTTCCGTTTCTCTGTCATGATGTTTGAATTCTGAGAGGGTGAATGAGAATCGGATGAGGAGGGACGCGGTGGTCGCAGCCGAGTGACATCTGAAGTGCCAGCGTCTCTTCAGCAGTAGAGTGGATAGACTAGAGTCCACGAAAGATAAGCGGTAGAGATATCTTACACAGGCCAAGGAGCGAGCCACGGAAGTGTGGCCAGAAAGCTTTAGTCCACACAGTTTCATATTTGTTCCCAATGGGGATATTGCTCTGGCTCTACAAAACCTGATCCACAAAATTCGAGTCAAGAAGAACGTCAAGTCTCTCTTGACGCCTTATGTGTAAGTTGACTGATACTGAGAAAAGGTGAAATAATGACTACCTGAACCAACACTGCTCACACAGCCAAGCCTTGGTGAGCAGCATGGTGGGTGAACACAGGAACAGCCATAGTTAATCAGTTCTTGTTTTGTTTTATTTTAAGACACCTCCGCTCCGAAAATGTCCTTTTAGAATAGTATCAGCCACCACTGATGCGAAATGGAATGTATGATGTTTTTACAATCACACACACACAGACACGCACAGCTACTTCTGTAATCTTTAAAGAACCGCTGTAGCATTTTGCCACCACTTACTGCAGTAAATTGCTACTTCTTGATTATTTTCCATTGATCTGGAAAGCTTCCTTAATTCATAAAATTGTCCACATTTTGCTAAGCATTTCCATTTCCATAATATGAGCTCGAAATCTGTCTTTTCTCGAAGCAATTATTATTTTTTTAAGTCTGATATTTGCAATCCTGAAATGCTAATCTCGGATTCACTGCATTGCAAGAAGCACTGTTGCAGCAAATTATCTCCTCCAAATTTGGGTCACATCATTCTGCCAAAAAACATAATGCTGAAAGAATTAGGCTGCAGGATTCAGCGGGGTGGAATTTTAGTAGCAGTCTCTAAGAATTAGGCTCATAATCTTTACTGGAACAGGGAGGCAAGTAAAGAAATTGTTTGGAATTCTTTTGGGACAGTCAACAGTCGAGTTCATTTTCCCTTGGGAGGGGCCAGTGAGACTCCAGAGGAGGGCGGTTAGAGCAACGCATGCGAGACACGTTTTGTTTTAATATAGGAGGATTAAAATGATCTCTGAGACCCGGGGGCTCCCGTTTTGAACGCTGAGCACTGGGGTAACAATCACAGGAGTGGACCCAGGGCTTTCATCTTCAAAGCCCTACTTACCACAACAAAATACTTTGCATTCCAACCCAGAAGATGGCTAGAGAACAGGGGTTTTTGTCTTTCTATGGTTCTGAAGGATTATGGGTCTGAATCTTGATGGACGGCCTGTAGTGAGCACAATCAAGCAAGATGAATTTGTCACAATCCCGGTGATACATGTCATCTTTTGCAAAACGACTTTGCTTTAGTAAGCCTCTGAAATAGCCCAGAATACCATACTTACATATATATAAAATACCATATATAAAAATTTATATCGTTATAAATAACATGTAATATTACATCATGATGAAGTTTAAGGTCAAACTGAATTTAAACTTCCATAGCATGCAGTTTTAAAAGATAGAGAACTGGGAGCCAAGATAAGAACAAGTATTTGGAATACTTTATGGCAGGTAAAAGCAGCAGGGGGAGGAGGACCATTTCCTTTCACTTCCTGCAGGGAGTTATTGGGGTTGGTCTTTGAACATCCTGCAAAAGCTGGGAGTCACAGTGGCTTCAAGTTTAGCCACTGACTTTGACAGCTGATCCCAGCAGCCCATTAGTGTACATACAATACCTGTCTTCTCTGTGATCTTCATGCTTATTTATGTATTCCAAAGCTCTGCCACACTGTACCTTCTCATTTTTCAAATAGGGGAATAAACTGGTCACATCGCATGCTAGATTCTTTTTTTTTTTTAATTTTAAGAGTGTTATCTCTGCAACAATATCCTATTGTATTACAATAAACATGTACAGCTGCTGCATTTCTGTTAACTGATAGGATTTTGTGGTCATTTCATTTAGGGCTTGGGTTTCCTAATGGATTGTATTCGATACCAGTCTCCATCCTGCCATTTCTAAGAACTGCTGTAGTAAGCCCCAGGGTGTTCCCCACTGAAGACAATAGCAAATAGCTACTTTTCTTGTGTCATTTAACCAAGTCTTTAGTCCTCATTATTAAAATTGTGGACTTCCTTAATCTTAGAAAAAGGGCAAAATTCTTCCCATTCTGTCATGTAAGATTTTCTGGCTACATTCTGCACTAAATTTTAGATATGCAGAAGGGGATGGAAAACAGAGTGAATAATGTGTATGTAGAAGAGAAATTTGCCTTAGGTGTAATGTAGATTTTAAAATACATGTAAAGTTAACTACGCTGTAAATTATGCTTTATAATGACAGCCCGCTTCTTGGTGGATAGCATGCTGGGATCTAAAAATGGTCTCTAAGTTGAACCCAAATTGCATGCATAACTTTACAAAGAAAAATCCTAGTAGAAAAGGTAGCTAATTAGGAGCCGTATTCAGCTGACCTCGGTTTTGTGTCTGAGCAACACCTGCATTTGTGAATGTAAATTGGACAGCTGTGCCTGCGGTTCCCCTGCTATCCTCTTCACAAATGCTTGGTATGGAGGCAGGGATTGATTTGCTGCTAAAAACAAGGACAAAAATAGCCCAACTCTCAAAATGAAGGCCCCCTGAAAATTGGCTCTTTAAATTTCATTTGCTTCTCCGTCCTTCCTTTCTCTGGGTCTCTGTGTCTGTATGATGGAGTAGGTTAAGCATGTCATATCCATCTCTCACAAACCCTGGCCCTATAAAGTAAGACTGAAGTAAGACTGGGTAGACTGAAGCCAAATTAACCCTTTTGGGCATGTAGTTTATATTTTTAAACAGAATTTACAGTTTTATCTGACAGCTTGTTTGGATCACTACACAGACGTAGGCTCTCTTCTATCAGGAGAGGACTGCGAGTCACAGCTGTATTCACTAAAGGAACCGAACTACTAGCTTATACATTTCAGGGTGTCGGCTCTAAGAAGTGATAGTGTTAATTCATAATTATATTTTGTAGAATCCTTATTGCCAACAGGCTCAATTTCTGGCTCCAAAGTTGTTTGAAACAGTGAGGAAGAAAAATACTTTAGTAGTCTGTGGGCATTGGCTGAACAATGGTATGTCAGTCTCGTTACTCGATGCACTACAGACTTTTCAGGGAACTAAGAGCTTGCTCTTTTCCCTGCCCCCTTTTGAGGCCACGAGTAGAGAAGGGTTTGAGAACATTTCTAGCCTAGTGATTCACCTAGGAGTTGAAAAGTTGCAGAGGTGTCTTAGTGGTTTTGCAAGAGATGCTCATATGTTTTGTGTCACAAATACCAGTTTTACTTTGCACAGTAACACTTAAAAATATTCTTTCCTAAGGGAGTATGTCTTGTAACCATTATCCCTTTAAAAACAAGAGTAATAAGAGCACAAATAGTAGTCATTTCCAAATATCCTGTGTTTGGTCTTCTTTCTTCTGCTTGGGAAAACATCTTATTATCTAAACTAATGTCCATAAATCAAGGAGGAAATAAAAACTCAAGACAAATGGCCAATGCCAGCGATGCAAATGATTGGTTTTTTTACTTTGTTCAGATCTTAAAATTTAGTGTCTTTTATGGGTTTGTGGCATTGATACTTTAGTAACAGACACAATTTCCTAAAAACACCAAAGTTTTGCTTCCTCGTTCTAATTTTTCTGTAATTTGAAACAAGAATAGATAGAAATACTTCTTTAAGATCATAATGTTGCTGTTCACCATCAGACCATAGTGGGAAGTAAGCTGTGTAGATAAGAGATAACAATAAAGATGAATTAAAGATTAAAAGGGCATATAGACAGAAACAACATTTGCAAATCATATCATTAAATCGCTAACCATCATGAGAATAATCACAAATATTTAAAGAGGGGAATATTGTATAATAAAGCATTTGTTTCACTTTCAAATGATCTCCTATATTCACAGTGATTTCTTCTTAGAAGAGATCTCTTTTGGAAGACGCATAACTAATTAGCATGTATCTTATTATTTGAAGACACATTTTGTTTAGACTATGGTAGTCCTCCCTTATCCCTGGGGGTACCTTCTAAGATCCCCAGTGCATGCTTGTAACCATGGATAGTACTGAACCCTATTGGTACTATATTTTTACCTATACATGCACACCTATGATAAAGTTTAATTTATAAATTAGAGGCAATATGGAGATTAACAATAAGAACTAGTGATAAAATAGGACAGTTATGACAACATACTATTATAAAATTTATGTGAATGTGGATTTTCTCTCAAAATATCTTTACTGACCTTCTTCTTGTGATGCTGTGAGGCATAGGCATTATGATGTTGCATTAGACTACCCTTGACCTTATGATGATAAGTCAGGAAGATCATCTGCTTCTAGACCACAGTGTACCACAAATAACTGAAACCGTGGAAAGTGAATCATGGATAAGGGGCACTACTGTATTGGCCTTTTTATTAAACTTGAAGATATCTTGGAAAAGATTCTCAGTTTCAGACTTAATTATCGAACCTAGTAGTGCAGAAGAAATGTGTAACAGTTACCCTGCAAATCTAGTGATTAACCTGTCTACTTTGTTCTCCTGAAACACCTGCAAAATTTAATTTGCAACATGGTTATCATTCATGAAATTTGGGGGGAGGATATTAAGAAATTATCTGTAATTAATGTTCTCTGACTGCCCGAATCTCAGGCCACAGACTTGCTTTTGCCAGTTGCTTGCAAATATTTTTGATTGACCAGTAAATGTGCCAGGGAAGCCCCAGAGTTCTTCCTACAGGTTCATCTGGTATTTGTGGGGCATCAGTGAGCCTTCTGGGTCTGTCTCCCTCCCCTGGGTTGCAGTGCGATCGCTCTGGTTCTGCAGTGTCTTTTGGATCCGTGCTCCAGGCCTGTCCACTGGCTGCATGGACACTGGCCCCCTCTGTCCCCCCCCACCCCCCGCAGGGCTTAGTTTATAGGCCAGTGGCCGAGTTCCCTTTTGGTCATAGCAAACAGGGGTGTCCTCAGAAAGCTCTAGGGAGAGAACAACAAACCCAACTCTTTTCTTGTTCTGTGGTATTTTGAAATATGGAATGGAATATTGATGAGCGGCTGCAAACGAGAACGTCTGAGAAAAGCAATAGCAGAGGAGGGGGAAGGTGTTAGCCCTTTGAAATGCATTTGGGGTAGGGTTCCAGCAGGAAAGTTAGGGGCAACGAAGTAAGACTTAGGTCAGGTTAAAGTGATGGGTGAACTCTTGAAGAAAGCCAGAAAGGGTTCCAGGGCAGAGCTTTTGTAGGCTGGGTGGGACCCAGTGCCCCCCGGAAGCCATCCGAAACGGGGGAGAGGCATGTGGTCGTGTTTATCAGAACACTTGAACACCACTGAGAAGCGCTGGTTTAAGGGATACCAGGAGCACAAACAGAATGGGGCAGGTGAGTTTCTACTGCAAGAAAGGAATAGCACCCCTGTCTAGTTGTTTTGTTTTATTTTTTAAAGATTTTATTTATTTGAGAGAGAGAGGATAAGAGAGAGAGAAAGCATGAGAGAGGGGAGGATCAGAGGGAGAAGCAGACTCCCCGCTGAGCAAGGAACCAGATGTGGGACTCAGGACTCAATCCCAGGACTCCAGGATCATGACCTGAGCCAAAGGCAGACGCTTAACCAACTGAGCCACCCAGGAGCCCAACTCCTGTGTAGTTTTTTAGAGGGCTACATTTTGGAGACTGTAGGGAAAACAGAGAAATAATTCTAATCTGTTATCCAGAATGGATGTCAACTTCTGCATAATACTAGATATTTTAGACTAAGTATGAAGAGATGATTACAATTCCAAATAGCTTCAAGCCCCAGTGTTTGTTCATCGTTTCTTTTCAGTGCACAGAAGGAAGAGGGGCGGATTTTTCATAGATCTGAATCTGATCACCTGGGGGTCAATGTGCAAGGCTATGGACATATTCCCGAATGCTGATTTTCAGACACAGGGAGTGTCTGGCCATCTTTCTGTGATAGCTAATGCTGTACACTTAAATCAAGTTTCTCTCATTTGAACTGCCGGTAATTATCCAATCCATCTTGAAGGCACGCTCTCTTTTAGCATTAACCACAGTGTCAGATTGCACCAGCTACATTGTGTTCTGGTGAGTGCGGCCACAGAGTGATGAATGCTCGTGCTCAAGTTCACAGTCCGGCTGTCTGGTTGGGGGCAGTGGGCAGTTCGGGAAAAAAATGATCAGGAAGGGTTCTAGTTATTTGGGACAGGCTTTCTCCTTATCGATCCAGTCACTTGCATTGCCGACTTTCTCACCTTCCTGCCAGCGCTGTTCTTGGTTTATCGGAAGAACAGGCATTTAAAGAATTATCTAATGGGTCCTTCTGATGTGCTGATTGCATCGTGAGCTACATCCAGCCCCCTCTGCACCGGACTTTCAAAGGACGGTGGCATTAGACCTTATTCATAAAGACCACTGGAGGGAGAAGTTTCTTTCTTTTTTTTTTTTTTAAAGATTTTATTTATTTATTTTACAGAGAGAGAGAGAGATCACAAGGAGGCAGAGAGAGAGAGAGAGAGGGGGAAGCAGGCTCCCCGCTGAGCAGGGAGCCCAATGCGGGCCTTGATCCCAGGACCCTGAGATCATGACCTGAGCCGAAAACAGAGGCTTTAACCCACTGAGCCACCCAGGCCCCCGAGGGAGAAGTTTCTAAGAGTACTTAGTGCCCTGTCCAGAGAAACTGAGAGAGAAGGATTGTGAATTTTCCTAGGATTGTAGTTAGGCTGTTAACTCAAATGCCTTGTTAAAAATGTGAAGTATCCAAGACAGGCCAGGTGGCTTGCCTTGAGATATTTTAAGGTAGTGGTTTGAATACAGAATTTTTCTCATACACTTTTGCAGTGTGTGGTCACAAAAGCTAGTACACTCAAGATGGCCATACACGGGAGAGGCAAGCTGTAGGCACACCTGCAGTCCTTATTTCTCCCCCGTCTCAGTACCACCGGCTGGCTTCTGCACACAGAGGCAAACGTGTGAACTGGGCAAGCCACGTGGAGTTATTTGTTCCTTGGGCTCTTGGCTCTTTGTTCCTATCATCACAAATTAGGATGGAATAAAAAGAAGCTTGTTGTAGATGGTCGCATAATTCCTGCCCCAGCAGTTGAGCTGGAGAATGGGAAATTCCTTAACGTTACAATTCTCTCTTAGAACGGCCATGCACATGGGGAATCTAATGTCTACTGACAAACTGCCTTCGGAGGTTACAAACGTCAATCTGTTGCATTCTCTGTAAACACAGGCTGTGGGCCAGAGCTGGGCACGACTACAGCACAAGAAGGCAGATCAATGGTCTAATGAATCCATAAAAAGATCCTTGAACTCTGCTGCAAGGTACTGAGCACTTCAGTTAAATGAAACTCCTGTAGTCTTTAACAAAGAAAGAGATAATCAATGGCTGGGGGTGGAAGCCAATGTCCAGTATTCACAACCTTCCAGAATTTGCATTGCTGTCTCATTGCTGACAGAGGGTTAGCCAGACCCAGGCTCTGAGGCTCACTACTCCCATATTAATATTTTCTTCAATGTTTGAGCTGTGTTTAACCTAGAGACGACATCATCATCGAGTGCTGCCTCTGTAAGGACTCTTTTTAAAAGCCATGGAATATTATTTAAATGATATCTCTTTAAAGTAATAAGATTAAGCTCCAGAATTATATTAATCTAACATGTAGTGTCTTTATAAGGCATCCCCATGATGAAAAGTAAATAGGGGAATAAAATCCATTCATGATTAAGTCCTCTGAATGTCAAATTACATAGTGTTGGAGAGCCCTGATTAATCCTTGCATGGTAAAATATTCCTCATTAGTTTGCTATGGCTAAGGGTTAACCACTCCCATTATAAATTCAGACATTAATGTATTTTCTGCTTAATTCATCTTCTAATAGAAGAAAATATGGTTAGTAGACAGGAATTTTTTTTTTACCTCTAATGTGCCTTGGAAACATTATACTGATTTATAAGAGAGCTTTGGAGGCATATAGGAGAAATCCTTCATAGATATGTTCAAATGAATTTAAAAGTATTTAACTACTTTTGATTGTGGAAAAACAACTGCTTTGACTTTGAAATGATTATTTTTTTTCCACCGAGAGAGTAGAATTTATAAATCAAAGATTTTGCATCCAATTTTTGTCACACAAACTTGAGCTTTCCTAGTGTTTCACTTTCTTGATTAGCTAATTAGCATTACAAGAGCTGGGTCCTACCCCAATAAGTGTATTTTGGGGTGGGTAATAGAAATTTTGAGGTATGACAATTGCTAGTCTGCTTCACAGGCTGATTGCCAGACATTGTAGGATAAAGTGGTGATTTCTATATGGATCCAAATAAATGATGTATTATCTTGTGATCTGTTTTGATAGAATACATTCATATTATCTTAAATAGGGTAAGCAGTTCTAAGACTGCACATTCAACTCTGTTATAAGACCAGTCTTTGAAGGCCCTGATACTTCCTATGACCACATGTAGAATTAAATGTCTTATACGTTGGAGCAATTTAAATTGTTTGTGTCAAAAGATTTAGGGATACAGAGACCCAGGGGTAAGTGAGATAAAGCCGGGCAGATAGACATTTGTGATGACATGGATGGACCTAGAGGGTATTATGATGAGTGAAATAAGTCAGAGAGAGAAAGGCAAATACCATATGATTTCACTTCTCTGTGGAATCTAAAAAACAAATAAATGAACACGCAAACAAAAAGCAGAAAAAGACCCATGAATAAAGAGAACAAACTGGTGGTTGCCAGAGGGGAGAAGGATGGGGGGATGGGCAAAATAGGTGAAGGGAATTAAGAAGTAAAAACTTCCAGTCATTAAATAAATAAGTCACAGAGATATAAATTACAGCATAGAAACTGTATCAATAATATTATAATAACTTTATATGGTGACAGATGGCAAGTAGACTTATCATGGTGATCATTTCTTAATGTATATAAATGTTGAATCACTACGTTGGACACCTGAAATATAATATTGTGTGTCAACTATACTTCTATTGAAAAAAAGAAAAAAAGGGGAAAAAAGCAGGGCAAATACTTAAAGACAAGAGGGATTTGCCCAGTAGGAGACAAGTCTCTGTGCTGCTTTTTTATTTCTAGCCAAAATTAAATAGTTACTTATTCATCCATTTATTTAAACAAATAAAATAAAAGATATACTGCGTCTCTATAACATGCGAGGCACTGTTTTGGGCTTGGTGGATACATTAATAAACAAGAGAAAAGTCCCTGCCTTAAAGTAACTTACATTCTTTCTCTAAGGAAGATTGATAATATACAAGTTAAAAAAATATATATGTAACAAAATTTCAGGTAGTGACAAGTGCTATGAAGAAAAAGCAGTGTGAGGGGATGGAGAGCGATGGGTGCTGTTTTATATCAGGTGGTTACAGAAGTCATCCTTGAGGAGGTGATGTGTGGGTAGGGACAGAATGGGTGATGGGGCTGTCTCCAGAAGAGCTTAGAGCAGAGAATTTACAAGAGGAGGGGGAGCAAGTGAAAGTCAGAGGAAGAGCCTTGGCATTTTTTTTTTAAGATTTTATTTATTTATTTGACAGAGAGAGGGATCACAAGTAGGCAGAGAGGCAGGCAGAGAGAGAGGAGGAAGCAGGCTCCCCGCTGAGCAGGGAGCCCGATGTGGGGCTCGTTCCCAGGACCCTGGGATCATGACCTGAGCCAAAGGCAGATGCTTAACCACTGACCCACCCAGGTGCCCCGAGCCTTGGCATTTTTGAACAGCAGCAAGAAGTCCATACTGTCTGGAGTTGAGCAATTAGGGTGGTTGGGACCAGGTCACGCAGAGCTCCTAGTTTGGATTTTCTTTCTAACTTTGATGGCAGCTTCTGCGAGGCATTGAGCAAGATGTGTGACATGATCTAATCTTCCCTGTTGATTGGGTCTCTGTTAGGGAAGTAATAGGTTTGAGATCCTGGATGCAGAGAGGATTTAGAGAATAGGAAAGGCAATAGCATTCCCATGAAGTTGGGTGTGTCTGGCAATAGAAAATGAAAAGTGTCATATTCACTGAATTATTCACTAGTAGTTATGAAACATTTCCCAGTAGCAAAAGTATGTTGAACTAGTTTAGGGTTGTTTTTTTTTTAAGTGTGGGAAGAAATGAACCAAGGATGGATATTGTTGGTTAAATGTTCTGACACAGTGATTTTTCTTTCTATATGGCAGGTGGGGCTTACCCCCTGTCTAGTAGGGAGGTTAAGACCTCAGAAGGTAAGCTCAACACAGAAACCAAACCTTGGCCTGGGAGACAGACCTTTGGCATCCACACATCCCCTAGAAGGTAATGTGAGGAAAAGGAGATAGTAACTTTAAAGGGAGCATCTTTGGGTAAAGGAAGTGTTTTGAAGTTTATTTTATTCTAAGGGTAGACTTAATTTGATGATAGTTATGCGATGTATCAGGATTCTTTGGAGGGGGGTTGGGGGGTAGAGTATCAGGATTTTTAATGCAAATAACAGAAGACGCAACTCAAACTAATTTAGACGATAAAGGACATCTTTTATCCAGTGGAATTCAAATCCTAAGGAAGGGGATGCTTCAGACAGGCTGATCCCGTAGTGCAGTGATTTAATTTCTTCCCATCTTTGTACTTTTGAATATAGAGTATTAGCTGTTTTCCAAGGCAGGCTCCCCAGAGGTCATGGGAAGGCTGCTAGCAGCAATCAGGCCTATATGGTTCCTTGTTCATCTCCAATAAAAGACAGAGTGCCTGTGTCCTAGCATTCCAAGCAAGAGTCATGAAATTCATACTTATTGTTTATGCTTAGGTCACATGTGTTTGCCTGAACTGGTACTGTGACCAGGGCAATGGCTGTTCTCATTAGCCTGAGCCAGTCAGGGCTTCCCTCGGATGTTAGAGTTAGGCTCATTTTCCTCTAAAGCCCATGGGAGGCTACCTGAGGAAGGGCAGCTACCAGAATGAAAATTTGGAAACTCATAAAAGAGGGAAGGGGTCACAATGACAGCTGAATATCCACTAGAGAGAGGGAGAAGGGACCTCATGAGGTTATCTCATGAGGTTGAATTCTTTATATGAGTATGGCATGCCCATCTCCTCTTATCATGTGGAAGAAGGAATCTGAAATCCAAATATGGATTAAGAGATAAAAATGTGGTTAACATTCACCATAGGATACTTAGATGAACTACTTCTCTCTAGGACCAGGTATTTGAAATCCTGATTATTAGAGTGTTGCTTTTAGTATCGGGACCAAAGTGCTGACTTGTTCTCTTCTTTTTGGACTCAATAGAATATGCGATTGCATAGAACTAAGATGAAGGGATTGTGGCTGGCTGTTAGATATGCTTATTTATGAAGAGGAACAATGGTGCAGTTAGAATAGCAGATAGCACAATAAATAGTTTCACCAGTGTGAGTGGCCCACGAGACGTTGGGCAAGGACTGTACTGGATATGGGGAGGCAGATATCTGGGACTGGTTGGGGCTGCTGTTACTCATCAAGGGTGTGGCTGCCTGCCATATATTTAAGCTTTCCCTGTGGCTGACAACTGTGCCTGCTGAACACAAGGGAGTGGAGAGTGTTCAAACAAATGGTGATTTAGTCTGAGGCTGAATGCGTCAAGTTCAGGTAGTGGAAGGAGGAGAGACCTTGAAGGCCGCAACTTTCAAGTTATTAATTTGTCTATTTATTTATTAAACAAAGATTTCTTGAGAAGCTGCTATGTGCCGGGGACTGTGCTAGTCATTGGCATTCCAGCAGACGAGAACCGGTTCCTGCCCTCATGAAGCATAGAAGCCCGTGGAAGACAGACGTTTATTTACATAATAGCCCAGATGTGAAATTGTCACTGTGTCAAGTGCTGTGAGAGTGTGGGCACGGGAGAGCCTCCAACAGGGAGATTTGATTAGTCAGGAGACCTGGAAGCTTCCCTGAGGAAGTAGGGCTTTCGCTGAAATCTGAAAGATGAAGAGATGCGAAGGAGGGGGAAAGGGGGAAGAAAGAACTTTTTGGGAGGAGGAGTATGTAGCAGTATGATCTACATACTACTTTGTATGCAGTATGATCTGGAATCCTGGCCCTGATCTGCTACTTCTTTGCTAATTTCAGGTTTTTTTGTGAGGGAGTGGAGCGTTACCTATAAACAAGAAAACAAACATATTCCCTGGAACAATAATCCCATTAATCCATTTGCTTGTGTCTTTGTTCATTCATTCATTCATTCATTCATTCATTCATTCATTCATTCATTCATTTCTACCAACCCTTGGGGATTTGTTGCTTGCCCTACTGGCTTCTGCCTTCCCTGACTTTTCACTGCTTCGTGGATGGTGGAGTTAGCACAATATTACTAATTTATTTCAGGGAGTATATTGACAGTTTGTAACTCCTGAAAGTAGCAGCATTTTGTAAGTAAATAATAAGAATAAGAATAATAACTCTAAGACCCTAAGTGTTTTTATTATCAACGTATCAGGAAAGCAACAATAAGAGCAGAGAAGAGATTGGGTGAAAATGCACTGATTTGAGAGAAGAAAATAATTAGTGTCTGACAAATATGGTTGGACGACTGAAAATAAATGGAGTAATTTTTTGATGGAAAGAGCCAGAGAAGAGGCAGATCCTGCCCCCAACCCCGGGTGTGGGACGAGATGTGATCTTATTCTATATAGAGAGAACTATAGACCTATGTTAACATTAATGTGAGGGTAGACAGAAAGTTTGGGTGGTAAATCTTAGGATAGAGGGACGCTTATTGACGCCCAGGTCCCCAGCCTAGACAACTGTGATAAAATGGGAACAGAACAGCAGGTCTGCTGGCAAATAACAGGGCGGTTCTCAGGGCACAGTGGTGTGATGGGAAGGAAGGAATTCTCCTCCCTTTCTTTGTATTCTTTGTTTCAGCCTGGCATCTCATTTAGTGCCTAGGATCATGATGACAATCCCATAGAAATGTGGTGATGAATAAATAGGCAGGTAAGCAGTTCAGATTTTATTTTCCTGGGTCTTAACTGGGTGGTGTAGACACGGATATTCAGAATGAAAGGTCTCTACATCACTCTTCAGGATGCCAGATAAAGGAGATGACCCTTCCCGAGGCCAGTCATACCTGCACCTGCCTCAGGTGACAGGGGATGGGCACCGTGGTGCAATTCAGCTAAAGTCAGTGGCCCCCTCTCCAGTTCCAGTAACTTCTGAGAACCACATATAGTGACAGTCGTTTCCAAAAGAGGCTGATTTTAAAACTGTGATGAAAATGGCTAACAGCAGGCTGAAGGTTAAAGTAAAAAACTTAAAACCCATAAAATCTGCCTGGAGGCTATTTAAGCAAACTGTTTTAGAGGCACAGATGGTTCATATACCTCTGAGCCAAAAACAAAAAAGTAAAAAGGGGACAGTAAAGCTGGCGTGATTAAGCAGACAAGTATGAAAGTTTTATTAGTACAAAAAAGGCATCCTTTTGAAAAGTGAAAAATCTGTCCCTGGCAACTCGGAAGACATGTTAAAGACCAGTGGGGAATGGAGAGGACACACAGATGACATCTCAGAAAGCAGCCAGAGAGAGCGAAAACATACAGCGTGCTTCTGTACGTTGGGTATTGGGGGCTGTGCTCTAAGGGGGTTAGAAAGCCCTGGAAGACAAAGATGGCGTATGTGGAGGGTTGGGTGTGGCTTCCCTGTCCTGTCCTTTTGAGGTGCAGCAGCGTGTATAGGGATTGGATGCGACTTAAATTTGTGAGTCGAGTCTCCAAGGAAAAGGAGCTGGAGCAAATCTGAGAAGCTTAAATGCCCTCAGTCAGAAGGCCCAAAGCATGTGAAGGAAGTGAAGTATGATGTTGCTTCCAGTCTTACTAAAACCTTGTAAGCATCCCAGAAAGTGGGAAATCATTGTGGTGGTAGGGCCTCCAGCCTCTTCTGAGGGTAGCCTTCTGGGCTTCCAATGCACACCTCCATGCATGCTCCTGTCCGTGTGCAAGGGCACACACATACGCTTAAATAGAAAGTCTCCGGAGTTTAGATTGGTGAACTTCCATTATCATAACTGGGAGAGAAGTCAGGTTCCGAAAAATAACACAACAGTGCTCAGTGTGCAAGGTCGCCGTTTGAGAATCTTCCTCTGAGAACAAAACAAAACAAAACAGTGCTCGTGTCGTAAGTTAGCATTTTAATATATATAAACCTTAAAAAAATGACCAAACGTAGCCTTGCAAAAAGTAAGGTAAGTTGTTTGGATTTTCAAAAATCCAAATAATTCACTTAGAGTTTGGCTGACTCCCTCCAAAGAGACCCTTGAGGAAAAGAAATAACTGAAGGCCAGGAATAAAGCCTTACCTTGAATTAAGAACCTGGGCAAGGAGTGGATGGTATTCCTCAGAGTACACATAAATTAATAGCATACTGTCCCAGGAGTTTATATTAGGAGTTGTGTCACTTAATATACTGATTGCTTATTTGGAAGTAGATGACAGGACGGAAGGGAAGTTTGCTACTCTTTCTAAGTTGCTTTCATTTGAAAAACCACAGGGGATTACCTCCTCCCGGCTAGCCCCCCGTAAAACACCAAACCCTGCTCTGCAAATATATGAATATAATGAGGTAACCTGACATCAGATGCAGTTCTATTCACTGAGCTGTCAGCTAGCACAAGAGGACAAAAACTTTCAATCCTCATACTCCCTGATACAGGCTGCCTCTCAGCATCCCCAGAGAGGTGAACTTGGTTTGGTGTGAACGGGCTTTAATTGTGTTCCTTGCCTAGACTTAAAAAAAAAAAAAGAAAGCGTTTAGATGTTTGCTTTAAAGATAGTTTTTTACAATGGACAAAAGTATGTCAAACAATAAGCTTTGTCCCGCCTTCACAGGAAATGTGTAGTTCATCCTCCTTTAACCTGATTTTTATAAAAGGCTAATGCTGAACTTTGAAAGAGTTGACATAGAGGATTAAATATATTTTCATTAGGTCCAGGCTATACAAAGATGGGATGCAAGAGCCTGAAAAGGTATACTGATGGGGACAAAAGAAGCAATAATAAAACTAAAGAATTGGTAAAGATAAATATAATGAAAGTGTACCCTGCCTCTTAACACTCACGGGTAACATTTGCGGTTGGCCACCATGGAGAAAGACCGGGTCAGACTCCGTGGCAGATGGTTTAGTACATAGTGCATTTATTAATCCACAGAGGCAGCCCTGGAAATGCAAGCAGGTTGTTAATGATCGTGTACAGCAGTTGTGAACTGCTCCTGCTCTTGCAGTAAGGAATTCAGATGTCATGCTTCAGGGTTCAAGTTGATGAGTTTCTGGGCTGGGAAAACATTTCCCCCTCTGTAGTGCACTGCACAGCCGATGAGGCATGCTCCTGGGAAGGGGTGATGCAGGTAAAGGCAAGAGAGAGAATGTGGACTCACATCCCAGGTCCGTGATTTAGTTTGACAACTTCCTGTTTCTGGTTAAAGTGGCACCGTGGAGGGTACATCAGAGGACAAGGACTTTGTGAATCAAATGCAAAGGCAGCAGACACCATGACTGTAAACCTCACAGAACTTCAAACCTGATACTCAAGTCAATACTGATTGAAAAAGAAATAAAGAATCCCCCAACTTATGGCCCATTGGCACCCGAGAAAGCCTATGCCGGGGATATCTTTTTCATTTTCCTATGTGCTAAGTTGCTTAATAAGTAGAAACGAATGTTGCCTTTCCAAATTCCAGAGCATTGAACTTGACTTAAAGACTGAATTAAAAGCAGAAAGTCCCAGAGGATTAATTATGAAGACGTATACTCCCAACCCCTACACCAGGGATAGAGCTCAGAGAAATTGTCTGTATTTATTGAAGCCTAAATCAAGACAACCAGAATTAACTAGAAATTCAGGAAGAGCTGGATGAACGGTTTAGATGTCTTACATGGTACATCCTATTAAATGTGATGAGAGAGGAAAATTAAAGTGCACAAAAATAAACTGAAGAGGTGAACTTAAGTTAGCACTTCTGATCCCCAACCAGCAAACTCTCTTTCTCCTTCATTCTGCTTTGTTCCCTTCCTTCACATTGTTGATGCAACCATTTGGTACTTCATAAATATCAGTTCAATGTAAATATGACCATGTAATTCAGCAAGATGTTCGACATCCCTGGGGCCTAGCTGTTTGGCTCAACACTTGGTCAGGGGTTGGGAATAACAATTTGGACCTCAATTTCTCTCTCCTTATATATGTAGGGACATGGATGATGTATTGAATAAAACCTAAACCAAAGTGGTTATTACAGTCAGCCCTTGTCCTCTGTAGTCTCCAGGGCCATACAGGGGCCCAGCAAGAGGTAGGCATCACTGTGTTGCTATAAGTCAGCTGTGCATGGGAGGGGATGTAGAGAGATAGGCCTCACTCACTCCTGGGCAGCCTGGCACCCATTTTGGCCCACTCCCCCTGCCCCCACTTCAACCTGGAACGCCAAGCTGGATCCTAGGGGAGGTGGGAAGGAAGTTGGCTGTTGCCGTCTTGCTCTTGGGTCCTGATGCTGTCACCCAGGTCCCTTGTAGAAGCTGCTGCCTGGCAGATCAGGGACATTGCACCCATCACATTTGGCTTGGGCCCGGACACTGGAATAGACTGGGGAAGTGAACGGCTGGAGAGAAGTTCAGAAATGCATATTTGGGTAGAGAGCCGTGTTCTGTGTACCCAGCGAATGAACCAGCAAGTCTGCTAGGTCTGATAGAGGAATGTCTGCCTGAGTGTGTAGTTTTCCTGTGCTTGTACGGAGATTTCATGCCACACATTTATTCACTTACCCATTTATTCAGCCCCTGTGGCATGCTGGGCGTTATTCTTTGGCTGGGAATACAAAGATAAATAAAGGAGAGGTCTCTGCTTCTAAGAATCTCACAGTTAAATAGCTGAGACAGACAAGTAAACGAGTGATATGGTAGGAGGCGTGCTGGAACAGATGCAGATGAGGAGAACAGGGGACTACCCTAGAGTGACTTCCCCAGCCCAGGGGCCAGGCTCTCTCTGCATGAGTAAGCACATGCCAGGATGCAGACTGGAATGCACATTCCGGAAATGGGACAGATAGGAGAAAAGCAAAGGGTGGCAAGGCAGTTTAAAGGCTCTGAGTCAGGAATGGGAGTTCTACTTGTCACACGTTAAAAAAGAAGTGTATAATCCTTATTGTAGTTGCCAGGGTCTGTTTTAACATTTCAAAATATTACAGACTTTCTAGGGATGCTAAAAACCATATCCCATGATGGAAAGAAGTTGATTTTGGACGTCCTTTTGCCTTCAGGTTGTATCTGGGAAAATGTTTCCAGGAGATTAAAGAAGGCAGAGAAGTCGAGAATGTATAGACAGGGCTCATGACAGACATGCAAAGAGTCGAATGCACAGCTGCACACTTCCTGGCCTGTTTGAGCTGAAAGTGATGTGAGAAAGTTTCTCCAACCTCCTCCTTTTATAGATGAGAAAACTGTGGCCTTGAGAAGAGAAGTGGCTTGCTGGGGCCACACAGTTAGTGAGGGGCGGATACCACTGGTGCTGTGATGAACATGAGGTCTCTGAAGTCAGCAAGAGGATTGTAAAAGCAGTAGCTTGAAGAGCAATAGAAACTGCTCTTCTTTTTCATTAGAATAGCACTATTTAGTAAGTGTACATGTGTACTTCATAAAAGGGCTTAGTATGCTAGTTTTCAAAGTTTTATTTGCCAAGAACTTGTAGTAAGAAATGCATTTTGCTTTGTAATTTAGTACACATGCATACACAGACACACACACACACACACACACACACAGACACAGACACAGACACACACACACACACACACACACACACACACTCCTACCCTACTTCCTATTATGTAAGTCACTTCGATGCTGGCATTTTCTTGATTTTGCCAGGAAGTGTCAACTGAAGATTTTCACGCAGTTATGTCACAACTGCAACCTGGATGGTAACAATTATAAAATGCATCATGATTTCAGAAATATTAAAATACAAAAAATGCTTAGGCTTTAGAATATGCAGAAGAGGGTATATCCATTTAAAATCGAACCAAAAGTGGGGTGCCTGTGTGGCTCAATCTGTTGAGCATCTGACTTTTGATTTTGGCTCAGGTCGGGATCTCAGGGTGGTGAGATCAAGCCCCATGTCAGGCTCTGCACTCAGCAGGGAGTCTGTTGGAAATTCTCTCTCTCCCTCTGCTTCTACCCTTCCCCCAATTGGTGCTCACACTCTTGCGCACTCTCTCTCTCTCTTAAACAAACAACTGAACCAAAAATTTTCTGAAATAACATATTTTTTTTATGTGTTGTGCTCTGGTATTTTCTGTTTTGTTCTATTATATTTCATTAAAAAGTTGCTGGTTGGGACTCATATGGGCTGACAACCCAGCTTGAAAACACTGGATGAATAGAGAGATTTGTATTAAATGTAATTATTATGGCAGGATGGGGAGCCTTCAAGGTCTTACCATTGGATTCTCCTTGATTTTGACTCTGCAATTTCACCAAGTTAAACCAAAGTGTTTCTACTAGTTTTTCTAAACTTTAATTGTGGACTCTGTTAATGGAGTCATATTTATCTCTTAAACTGGCCAATGGCTGCCCCATTTATAATTTGCTTTTAAGTATGCATTTGTCTTGATGGAGAACTGGGGGCAACGAAAATATTGATCAGACAGTAAAAGGGAATGCTCAAATTTTAAAATGAGCTATGTCAAGCTCTTGTATCAGGTGAAAATGAAGGGAAGGAAGGCAGAAGTGACTTGGTGGCGAAGGAGCTTAGCTAAGAAGAGCAGACACAGAGGCCTGAGGAGTGAAGCGAAGAAGGAGAAGCAGCTTCCCACACAGCTTTTCTTTTTTCTTTTTTAAAAAAGATTTTATTTATTTATTTGACAGAGAGAGATCACAAGTAGGCAGAGAGGCAGGCAGAGAGAGAGGAGGAAGCAGGCTCCCTGCTGAGCAGAGAGCCCGATGTGGGCCTCGATCCCAGGACCCTGAGATCATGACCTGAGCTAGGCAGAGGCTTTAACCCACTGAGCCACCCAGGTGCCCAGCTTTTCATTATAGTACTCAGCCTTGGGCCAAAGGTGATGAGGAGTTAAATGGCAGCACATAGACTGTTGCCATGTTTGGTCTCGTGTTCGTGGCACAGTCAATGAGATGAGGCCCAGGCTTGTGCCATAGGATTGTGCTGCTAATCATGGCATGAGGCTTATCCTTTACAAGGACTAGCCTTCATCGGGGGACTTGTTCGAGGGTACAAGTTGGCTATCGAGGAGAAAGAATGGTTGAATTTACTTTTTTAATTTTATTTTTAATTTCAGTATATTTAATGTACATTGTTATATTAGTTTCAGGTGTACAATATAGCAAATCAATGATTCTATACATTACTCAGTGCTCATCATGATTAAGTGTATTCTTAGTCCCCTACACTTATTTCGTCCATCCCTCCACTTACCTGCCCTCTGGCAACCACAAGTTTGTTCTCTATATTTAAAAAACTCTGTTTTTTTGTCTCTTTTTTTCGCAGTTTGTTTATTTTATTTCTGAAATTCCATAGGAGTGAAATCGTATGATATTTGCCTTTCTCTGACTTATTTCACTTAGCATTTTACCCTCTAGCTGCATCCATGTTGTTTCAAATGGCAAGACTTAATTTTTTATGGCTGAGTAATATTCCACTCTGTGTGTGTGTGTGTGTGTGTGTGTGTGTGTGTGTGTGTAGCATATCTTCTTTATTCATTCGTTGATAGATTAGATGGTTGAATCTGTTTTAAAGTAGGCTGATAAAGAAGTGGCAGCTAAGGCTTTCCCATTTCAATAATTCAGTAAGCTAGATTAGAGACAGGGTAGGAGGAGAGTGGGGCAGAAACCAGCAGAGAAAACTGGGGAACTGGGGCAGGGGGTTCTTAACCTCTTGTTTGAATCATGACCTCCTTGGATAACCTGAAGAAAAGTTCAGAGTGGACATCTTCTCTAGGAAATAAACAGACACACAGAATTCTACAGATTGTTTCATGCGTTCGCGGACTTCCTGAAATTCATTCGTTGACCTCTTGAATTCAGATGTAGGATCCTAACATGGAGTGATTGGATGTGGGAAAACTCAGCTCCCCATCTGCTGTACTGAACTAGAGTTCTTCCCTTAAGCCAGACATACAGCCTGGTTGGCGTTCTGACGTGTGCAGCCTGGAATGGAGGTGTGGGACGGGGGAGGTGTGCTGTAAATGGGTCAGCGTAACGGTACAAGATGACTGGAGGTTGGCTGGTGCTGCTTGGCATCCCCGGCCGGTTTTTAGAATAAGCATGCAATAATCAACTTTCCAGTATTAGGAGAGAGGGCAGTTCTGCCTCAGTGCCAGAAATGATGCTTCTTCCAGGATATAGACCTTGAGAATCAAATGACACAATTTTTCAGTAATTTGTCCAGTACTTAGAACAGACAGGTACTTCTCAAAATGGATGTCATTAAAGTCACAAAACCGGTGATGTTACGGACAGATTCTTCCATTTGCATTACAGAGACATAACAGATGTGGGGAAGCTCCCGGTCTTAGCAAGATGTTGGATTAAATAATGCTTGCTGCCTGGATGTCCTGTCAGATGCATTGTAACACTCAACAGAACTCCTTGCCACCTCTTAAAGGAATTGCAACTGGCAGCCCAGTTAATGCTCATCTCTAATGTGAAATTTTTAGATGAAGCCCATTTAGCTTTATTTACCTAGATGTTGCTTCACATCTGCAGGGGTTTGGTGGGGAAGCAGGGCTGGAGTCTATTGGAGCTGCCCCTTTGCAGAAGTCTGGAACACACAGGACACAGAGTAGCTTCTGTGGGTCACTGTGCCGTTTGTTAAGGAAAAGCACCGCCACCCTGCTACTGCCTCCCACTCCTGCTCTGGGCAAAAAATATCATTCATCCCGCCATTGCAGTAGACACAGGAACAATCTCAGAAAGCAGTTTCTCTTGAGTTTCTAGAAGAGTCCAAGCACTGACCCGTTCTTCAGGGTGGGGGTGGGGTGGGAAGAAACTATTGTTCTGAGAGTCTGCCTGGGACCACAGATGGAAGGGCTTGATCAAGTACAGCAGCATCTTTGTGCTGCCGTTAATGGTTTTACTTTTTTTTTTTTTTTAAATCCCCTTCTGAGGGAAATCTGTGATTACATTTTTTTCTCTGCACAGGTGCTAGAATGCATTGCGCAAATACAAACATATCCCACTTCATGAGAAAATTTGGAAGTCATTTTCCTTCCATCTGTCTGAAGTAGACTGTGCTCTAAAACTAGCCATCCACCCACCCAATCTCCCACGCACCTTCTCGGTGACAAGGAGGAGATGGCATCGTAAGAGAATGAGAAAAAAAAACAACAACAAAAAAAGATAAACCCCGCAAGGCATTTAAAAGGATGGCTTATTAGTATCATTTGGACAGCTATGAATAACACATGATAGCTTCTGGGCCTGTGTATTATTCACAGAGGAGTAGTCTTCATTTGTCCTCCCTCCTCTTCCCCATTCCAGTGTCCCTTCCTTACGGATACCTTTCTCTAATCCCCAAACCCTTGCCGAACCTGGGTATTCTTTGATCACAGATCATTTTCCTATGTGCACAGTGAGTTTTGCGCCCACGTAGATAGGTGAGCAGTGGCTTTGAGAAAAGGGAGGCAGTGCCGGCTTCCAGAGGACTCTGCAGCTGGGAGCGCTCTGCAGTCAGACAATCAGAGGCCCAGCAGGGCACCTTCCGAGCGAGCACAGCTGCAAGGCTCTGCTCAGAGCTCTCCAAAGGCACTGCGCCCTACGTGCGGATTCCAAGCTACATTTAACACAATTGCCCATCAGCACTTAGGAAGCAGTTACCACAGAAACCCAGCAGAGACCAATTAGTCACATGATTAAATTAATTAAAATAACCCAGGGCATCTGCCATCTTGCCTCTTTTTGCTACAGATAGCGCATGACCCAGACAGAACCGTAATTGGTTAGCGGTACTGTTGTGTCTCCTCGTCCTAGAATTGTCTTCTTACCATGGAAGGGGGTTCTCCTGATTTGTTTGTCTTTCCGTAAGAACTCTCTTGGGTTGTTTTGGAAGATATTCCTTCCCTATAAGCCAGGCCGTATCCAATTTACAAAACATCAGATTTAATAAACAATGGGATTTGTTATGTTGGGGATAAGAGGATTTGGAAACATTTCCAATTGCACTGTTGAAGACTTTTGGAGGTTTTTTAATGAGGGCTCCAACAACACATGCCAGAGGGTGCTCTGTGATATGCATTTACACTTGACCTGAGAATTTTGTGGCAAGTCGCAGAAGTCAGACTGTGGTTTTGCTTGTTAAATTCGTGGAGATGTTATAGTGGGGACAGGTGGCCATTGTTCTGAGATGGTCCCGGGGCAAGGGTGGCATCTAACGATCCCCCTCACTGGCTTGTCGTTTGTAGAAGGCCAAAATGCACCGTCTGAAGCTAACACAATAAATCAGTGCTCTGTCCTTGACACGCTGAATGACCTCATAATGGCCTTGTCCAAATCTCCATGTAGTCAAAGATTTTCTATTATAGTGCCATGCTTGTAGGAGCAGGCACACACAAATCAGCTTCCCTGCAGTCTCATAGTGCTCATGGCAGCATGACTCCGTCACCTCGGACACTTTCTGGAGACCATTTGGATCCATTCCACCTGAGAGCAAATGACTGAGCACAGTGTAGAAACTATCCCAGGAGGTAATGGTGTGGTGTCCCAATGTTTTTTCTTTGTGACTTGGCTTGACAAAATGGCCTGAATTAATTATGCAATTCGACAGCATTAATTTGTGCCTGACAAAGCAAGTGGCATAATCTCATCTACAAACCTTGACCATGAGCAGGCGAGTCACGGTTCCACAGGAAGACGAGGTAGCATGTAAATAATCAGCTAGGACAGATCTTTCAGCAGGTGTAGGCACGGGGCTAGTCGGAATCTTCTTTCTTCCTGGGTGAATCAGAATCCCGGTCAGACCTCAGGACTCATGTGTCCATCTGGCAATCCTGAGAGTCAGGTGCCTGATAAAAGAGAGCCATGTGATAATTTAAAAAGCTGTGGCCTAAGGTATTATATAATGAAAGGAAATGAATTGATATGTCATAAGTAGCAATACTAAGAAGAAGAATATGCATTTATATCACATGTTATGATTTATAAAGTATTCACATACCTCCAGCCCTTGACTTAGTCTCTCTGATGTTACTCATACATTTATAAAATACATTATTTATAATGTATATATATACACATTAATATATATGTATTATGTACATTATATATGTGCATATTATGTGTACATATGTTATATATATGTATCTTGTATATATGTATTATATATGTATATATAATAAATACATTTATTAAATGTACATATATCTTGCATGTACTTGGTACACTCATCTTATTATTGGTACGAGGATTGTTTTGTGAATCAGATAAACATAGAACAGGGGTGCCTGGGTGGCTCAGTTTGTTGAGCATCCAACTCTTGATTTCTACACAGGTGATGATTTCAGGGTTGTGAGATCGAGCCCTGTGTCAGGCTCCTCACTGGGCATGGCGCCTCCTTGAGCTTCTCTCTCTCTCTTCTCCCCCTACCCCTCTCCCACCCTCTGTTCCTCTCTTAGAAACAAGATGCAGAGAATAAATGCAAAGCTGAGCTCAAATTAAGGTAGAGAAAATATATTTCACATTTTAGAGGGTTTTTTTTTTCCTTTGAAATCAACAGAAAAATGAAAACATAAACTGTCTTGGCCTAAGTAACTAATGAATACCTTTGGTAGATTTGAAAAGTAAAATATATATTTTTGACTTTTAAATTATTGAATAAACATTAAAAATATTTACTAAATAAATAGTTGTGCCTTTGTGAACTATAGGCTCAGCTTCACAAGCAGAGATCTGTTTTTGCTATCTCCATATAACATTTTTCTCAAACTATTGAAAATTCTAGAAGTATAGCCATCTAAAAACGGAATGGCTACTCTTTGGGGAATAACAAAACGAACTACAAATCAAAGTGTATCTCATATCCTTTAGTTGTATATTAGGCTTGGCCAAAATAAGTCAAACTTTTGGAAAGTTATTATAAAATGTTTCAACAGATGGACACTGAGTGCCAAGTAGTAGATCTGTAACAGCGATTTCACTTTATTTGCTCACATTTTGTGTAGACTACACTTAATTATTCATGAATTGCGTTTTAATAGGAATGCAGAGGGTTGCCTGTCATCATCATTCTAAATTCTGGCTGCTGAGAACTTTGAGTGGTTGGGATTGGTTAGGGAGCCGGGGACTGGTTGTGTGCTTTCCATTGCAATTTTTAGGTTATTCTTTGTCTCGTGTCATTTAAACCACCTCCATTCTACCAAGGGGGATCAGCAAAAGATGACTGCATGATTTATGAATAATTTCCCCCTTCATTCGGCCTCCACCTTTTCATGTCATGTTGACTTTTATAGTATGTCAACTAGAATGCAAAAGTTGAACATTTTCGAGTGAGGATGCTGGCTACAGACAGGATCAATCCTCGTGTGCTCGGATACTGACACACTGTAAAAAAAATTACAAAGTTTCGTTTCTATGAGAATTGTGATTACAAGGAGTAGTTGCAGCCTGTATTGATTTTTTAGGCTTTTCATTTGATCTTCCTGGAAAATCTTGGTTCTGAGTACTTACTGACACACTTAAATTGTCAGGGAAATCAACTTGAGATTGAGAGAAAATGAAATACTTTGGAAATGACTCTGTGTCTCTATTTTCATAAAGATCTAGTTCTTTAATAGCAAAGGGGCAGGGCGATTTGTGCAATTGTATAGAAGCTCTGCCATAAATCCTTTCAGGAATAAGGCAGAGTATAAATAAATTAATAAATAAAATCAAATTAATACATAAAACTGCAGAAACCATAGCTACATGTTTGTTCCAACCCGCTAATTCATGTCACACTAGGGAGATTAGAAAAAAATGAAAGTCACCCTACTGGTATTACAAATTGAGCACTCTATTTTATTCACCAAATACCTTAGATCAGCAGCCCCATCCTTTAACTTCCTACAACTGCTCTTCTTTTCATAACATGTCATACTCCTGGATATCATATGTTATTTGTAGATATTTATTTGTATATTGTCAGTACTTCCCATTGTAATAAAACCCCATGAAGATTGCAATGATGTCTGTTTTGCTTACTGGTGTATCCCCAATGTTGAAAACCATGTCAGCTATATTAAAAATTCTTGATAAGTATTCATTGAACAATTGAATGAACGGGGTCTGTACTAAATGATGGACTCAATAAACTAGGCCTGACTTTTTGAAATAAGGAACATTGAAAAGCACGTTAATTTGTTTACCAAATCAGATTAATTAGATGTTAACAGAGCTAGTTTGTAGGCTAATAGTTAACCTCATTTTTACTATCAAGCCTTGGGTGCTTCTGGGAACCCTTACAGAGGTTGTGGGGGCTACACAAATTACACTAGTTGATAACCAGATTTTTTCCTCTTTCAATATGCAAATCCTTTAGCACAAAGAATCCAAATGAATTAGAGATAAAAACATTCAGATGACATTTATGTTAACTGAAAACAGGCACGAAGCAAGAACAAGACCAGATACTCTAAAAAGACTGAGAACCACAATGTGTTCGTAATCCCGTCTGGGGTTAATGGACCCCGAGTCAGGGGGATCCTTAATCTACTGATCTCCCAGCCACATGGCTTTGTCCCTGAATTGCTGGGCTTTCTAAAACCTTTGCAGATTAATGTCTTCCCAGGTTTGTAGTAGTAAGAGTAATGATGTTATTCTCACCTATCCTGTGGTATCTCCGTATGAAACTCACTTTGTATCGTGTGAGAGAATGTGGATTTGTATGAAGTTGGGTGACACACAGATCTGATTATTTTCCCTTATTACTACCCACGTGTAGTTTGTACCTTGTAGCGAACACAGACTCCTAATCTAAAGTAGAAATCTCAGTCATGGTCACTCACTGGTTTGCAACATACATGTCAATTTCTTTCTCCTTTGAAAAAGAACAGTGTTCAGTGTATTGCATAGAACTGTCTTATCACCTTAGTGAGGGGGGCAGGAATTAGAAGGTCGTCTGATACCCCTCTGTGTATCAAATGGAGCCCAGAAAAAGTTAGAAAATAACTAGTTCAAAATTACTTTTTCAACGTTGGAGATAATGTATGCCATAGACGAATCTTTCTTGTTTCCCCTCTTGTCTGTCTGGTAGTTCCCACTTTCTTAGCAGCTTCCTGCCTTCATCTTACCAATCATCTTTTTCAAAAGAGGATTTCAGGAGTGTTACCTAACCTTCCCCATTCCAAGGAATGCTCAGATAAGCTTTATGGGTCTCCGGTAGATCCCCATGGTAAGGATAGGGCTTGCCCGGCAGGAATTTGAGAGTTTTCCTGGACAGGACAGTGCAACACCAGGAGGAGAGGTCAGCCAAGTGCAGGGACTCTTCCTCTCCCCCTCCAGGGTCTCCCTTCTGCCCACACCCTGTCTCCTCCCTGGCTCCTCTCCTTCTAGGACTTGGCTCCCAGGATCCTCTCCATTTCCCCAGTGCCTTCCTGACCCCCAAGGATTATCACGTTAGCACCCGCTCCATACACTCGTGGATACCCACAGTTCCTCCTATTTTTAAAATTCTCACCATGTGAGACATTGGGGGCTAAGCACTTTGTGTTGTTTAATTCTCACAGCACCCTGATTTAAAAAAAAAAAAGGTATTTTGACCCCATCTTACATGGGAGGTAACCGAGACTCAGAGGAGTTAAATAACTTACCCAGTCAGACAACCCGTGAGTGAGCAGGCTGGGAAGGCACTCTGGGGTCCTTCCCCAGCAGACTGTGCCTTTGACTACCCCTGCATCAGGCTGAAGGTGGGTACGCATGGCCAGGGGTACAGCAGAGCCGTGTACATGCTCCCGAGCCTGGCCGGCTCCTTATCTTACCCACTACTGGCACAGCCGGAAATCCCTGCAACAGCCCCACTGCCTTTGCAGGCTTTTTTCCGAGGGACAGAAAAACGTGTGCTTACAGCTAGACCACTGTCAATTATATACTTGCTCTCAGTTTCAGTCTGAGGCCTTCTTTTTGGAAAGGTCTGTCTCTAGGGTTATCTGACCTATTAGGATGTGATGCCAATTAGATCTACACGCAATCCAAATGTATCCCAGTCAGGCCTGTGCTGAACCTATGAGCGTAAATGTTGTGGGCACCAACAGTGTCTTCCTTGAGAGTGTCCTAGCTAGTAGATAGAAATGTAGGTGAACATTTCTTCCCGTCTTTGAAACATTCCAGCCTAATTTAAGCTGGAAGAGGTTATGCAAAGGAAACTAAGGAGTATGTATTTCATGGAGTTTCTTTAAATTAAGGAAGGAAGGGAGGAAGGGAGGAAGGGAGGAAGGGAGGAAGGAAGGAAGGAAGGAAGGAAGGAGGGAGGGAAGAAAAGAGAGAGAAAGAAAGAAAAGGAAAGAAAGAAAAGAAAGAAAGGAATGAAGGAATGAAGGAAGGAGGAAAGAAAGAAAGAAAAGAAAGAAAGAAAGAAAAAGAAAGAAAGAAAGAAAAAGAAAGAAAGAAAGAAATGTCATTATTGTCTGGAGAGAAGTTGGACTTCATGTAGCCAAATGTGTGGTTGATTTCTCTAGTGGTAGCCCTTTAATTAGAATTACATTGTCCATAGCCTTTCATTCCCTTGAATATTCTGTGCTTTCACACTGTGGCTCTAAAAACCCCTGCCCTGACTGAGGAGCCCTTCTCCATGGAGTTGAGACAAGCCTCTGGGCCGGGCCATTCCTCTGCAAAGAGACTTTTTTTCCTACCTAGTCCGATGCATGTGCAGAGCTGTCTGGTGGGGAGCTCCATATATAATAAAGGAGTTTGGCTGGTCAGATTCCTTGTCAGGTTAAGAAGCCCTTTGTTTCTGTTTAGTTTTCTGAAACAAGACAAATTATGATATTTTCTGTTAATTTCTTTCCTTAATGAGTTTCATTAAAATCAAAGCTTCCGGAAGACTGAGCCTTGACAGCTGTCTAAGGGCTGTTTCATTTACCGGGGGCTGCTTAGACTGAATAATTATTACAGCTTGATAGTTTAAAAAGAAGTAAGAACAACAGAGAGAAATAGAGCCCTTGAATGGTGTGTCATACATTTCTATTTCTTCCCAGTGTCTGGGATTCTGTGGTGTTCAAAAGAGATCATTAAAATCATGTATTCTTTGAACTAAAATATTACTAAATCATCACATGGTTGCTTCTTAATGGCTCCCTGGTTCTTAAATTCTGAATTTCACTTAATGATGGTATATTAAAAGGAAGCTTTTTAGAGGTTAATAAAAGAAATTTTTAAAGAAGGATTGTCTTTAGACATTGGTAGGTCATTTGGTACGTGGTACCATGATATCTTGATGAGAATACGGGCAGCAGTGTATTTTATCTTCTGGTTACTGAGTTATATAGTTATACACATTCCCAAATAGTTTTCATATGCCAATTCGGCATAATAAAAGAGATTTTAAATTCATGGCCAGAATTTTGTATTTCGTGATAGCACGGATAGCATGTTCTTATCTGTGAAGCAAACCTTCTCCCTACCTCCCCCTCTACAAAGTAGGGACAGTGGATGTGATGCGTTGAGATGCTGAGACCCCCTGCTTACCTGAGGGCCAAATGTGGAAAGTCTCAAAGAAGGGAAATAAAATACTATCAACATTATGTAAAAACTGATAGAATGAAATGTATACTGATGTATGTAGAGATGATATGACTCAGGATTACTTTAAATACCCCTGTGAGGAAGGCATAAAAAGAAGGGATGGATAAAGTAAGTGGGGTAAAATTTGATAGTTACTGAAGCTGAGTGATGGGAATTTGGAGATTCGCTATTCTATCATCTTTATTTTTGTGTGTGTTTCTAACATTCATAATAAAAAATTTAAAACTGATAAAATGTTAATGGGTGCATGATATGTAAGAGATAGAAAAATAAGAACCATGGATTGTAGGAATTTATGGTCCAAAATAACTTCACAAGGAAAGCTTTCACATCGTTTGTGGAAAAATTATATTACTGGGAAATTTTTATTGTTGAGAAAAAAATTAACGAGACACAACTCTGCAATCCTTCGAGTGTTGATTTTTTTTTCAGCAGATAAATGATCAAGTTAGGAGAATTTAAACGGGGGAAATACTCTGTATTTGGGGGAAAGATTCCTAAGAGCAAATTTAAAGCTCACAAAGGAAGTGGCTCATGTGAAGGAAAAGAAAGTAGGATATAAATAGTGAGGAACAAACTACAGAAAAGAATAAGCATTTTCATTGTTCTTATTTTGTCTTTAGCTATTTAAAAACTTGTAATAGACAAAAGGGCATTGCTCAAAGATTCGCCAGTATGCCAGAAAAGCAGAGGATCCTCTTCCCACAGTGGTGTTTGTCTGGTAGGGGATGGAGCCTCATAGCTCCCCTCCCCATAATGTGGAGGCTCAGGAAAAGCACATGGAGAGCCCCACGATTTGAGATGGAGAGCTGACTAGCACTGGCTCTTGGGAGGAATACGTCCCATTGGCTGTGGTAGTGCTTGATAACATGGCCTAGAGTTGCACAGCCCCTCTGGAACACGTCCAAAGATAGGTCCCCATTTTCATACAGTTCTACTTAGTGTTAGAGTTGGATGGGTTGCTGGACTGAAGAGTCTCTAAATTTCCTTCAAAATCTGTGATGCTACGATTATATAAGACAAAGAGAAATGAAAACATCCTCAGCAGTAACAGTTGGATGTGAGATAGGTAGGTCTGTGAGAATGTGACGCTGCATGTTCTCTGTGAAGGAAGATGGTTCCATATTGTGAGCTGTAGGCTGGCTGCCCACCAAGTAGCAGACTGAATGTAATCTGGTCTTTCCATTTCTTAGAGCTTTTAATACTAAGGAGCCTGGTCTCTCTCAAGAACTCCTCATTCAAGTGGAAAACACTCTCCCTGTAGTTTCAACGCTAGGAAGGCGCTCTCCTTCCATAAAGTCTATCGCTATCTCATGGAAATCTCTCCCCCAGGAGGTCACTGAGCCCAGAGCTGCAGCTGTGTTTTAATAAGGGCTGGGTAATTTTATGACCAATAACATTTGTCGTTACACATGCTACAAGAAGGTTAATCAAATCTCAGCCTTCAGGGCATAATCTGGGTTCCCACAGGAATTTTCCTGCAGAATTCTGTGTTTGGCTAGGGAAGCTTACTTCCCTCCTCACACATCAGTTGTTGACCATGGCTCCGTGATCCTGGATTTGTGCCACGTTTGTTTCTCTTACCGTCACTGGACTATTTCAGCATTAAAATTGTCTGGGGGCACAATCCTGAGTGGCAGGGCGTTGGGAAGCTGGCTTTTAGAGCTCTATGCTTTCAGGCCAATACTTCAGTTTTCAACTTGAAACTTGAGTGAGGCTGGAGTATTCCATCTATCTGTTTCATTTGCCTCGGGGAGCCAAAGTTTAAGGCAACTTTCAGACCTGAGATACCAAATATTTTTTCCAGCATTTCTCTGTTGCTTAGGAAACTCACAAACTGGTTCAAACATCTCACTTGGGGAAATATTGAAGTGACATTTAACTCAGAAACAAACTGCCTTTGGTCTGCTAAAGAAAACAGGATCACTGCCCAAAAGGGCAGCAGATCAAAATAAAGAGGGCAAGAAAGAACAGAGAGATGGCGATTGAAAGTTGAAGTTTGAGTGATGGCAACACAGATTTTGAGATCATCCAGGTGTTTTCTTTGGTTTGGATTCTTTGACTAGATTAATCTGTGGTATTTCAGCTCTTGCTGTGATGAAGTCCCCTCATCATTTGAAGGGTCAGGAGACCATAAGAAGCCTTCTCCTCAGGGCTCAGTGATATTTAATGAAGCAAAGGAAGTGACATAGACCATCAGAAATAGGACCCAGCTGTCCATGGGTTCCAGGGTCTCTGTGAGGTCCTGTTGAGCTCCTCTCTGTCTGCTGTAGACTGTACGAGGCTGCCCTTGTAGGTTCAGACTGATTAAGCCCAGCTTGTCTCAGTCTCTACTATAGTGGAAAGTTCTGCCACGCCCTGAACCACCTGTACGTTCTTCTCATGCTGGGTTCTCTGAATCCAGTATGGGCAGGTGCAAAGGGTTTGACTCAGACTTTATGAGTGTGTGTGTGTGTGTGTGTGTGTGTGTGTGAGAGAGAGAGAGAGAGAGAGAGAGAGAGAGAGAGAGAGATGGGGGTGGAGGGAGGGGAGAAGGGCCTAAAGCTGACTCAGTTTCCATATGGTCATCTGGGTAGGAGATGACTTGGGCCTAGTCCAGGTTCCCAGGGCTCCTGGACTGACAATGGAACTAGATATGGGATGGGATGGGATGTGGGATGTGGTGAGTGGAGCCCAAGGAATAGAGGCTGAGTTCAGGGAGCAACTCCCCAGTCCTTGGCACTTTCCTGGACTTTGACTGTAATGGAGGGTATCTGGAGGGAAGTAGAATGAATAAATAATATTAACTGAAAAAAACAAAAACAGAAAATAAAAGCAAGATTCTGTTTTTTTTTTTTTAAGATTTTTGTTTATTTATTTATTTGATAGAGAGAGAGAGATCACAAGTAGGCAGAGAGGCAGGCAGAGAGAGAGGAGAAAGCAGGTTCCCTGCTGAGCAGAGAGCCTGATGCCGGGCTCGATCCCAGGACCCTGAGGTCATGACCTGAGCTGAAGGCAGAGGCTTTAACCCACTGAGCCACCCAGGCACCTCGCAAGATTCCATTAAATTGTACAATATACATCTAATCTCTAAACCAGAGAATAGAAAATTAAAGTGAACCTAAAAGTGAACTTGATCTGAGTATTCAGACTAATCAACCAGTCTCTGCACCTTCCAGAACTGTACGCTGGAATATGCGGAATGGAAATAAAGGAAATGGGGGAGAGAAGGTACCCTGGGCCGTCCCACCCCCACTGTGGAGGGGAGGCAGTGGAAGCCTTGTTTTCTGGTTGCTTCCAGCATAATCTTGTACTTTCCCCCAGTGGGTTTCAGCTTGGTTTGTGTCAGCTGATGTGTACAAACAGATTTCAAAAAAATTGTTCCTTGCTAAGGGAGCTGACATCTGCCACTCTCAGAAATTAGAAATGACAAATGCCCCGAAGGGTAAAAGGCCGTGGCCGATTTGCCATAAAAAATAGAATCCACTCAGACTCCAGGATTCACCAAACAAAGCATTGTCGAATCTACACCTTTAGTGGTGGTTTTCGGTGATGAAGGAAATTGCACCCCTGGTTCTGCTTGTTAGCACTGGTGTCTTCTCCTGCAAAACAAAAACAGGACCCTTCTCACTCATGCCTTCCCTTTCTAAGATGTAATGCACTGCCCAGTCCATCAGACCCAGCGGGCGATGGAGGTCTGTGATGAGATACTCGATGGTTTTGAGATCCTTGTGTTTATTCACCCTTCGAGGCTCCTTTCATGTGCAGTAGCCACTTCCCTTCTCCACCGTGGGAGAGAAAGAAAAACAAGCCTCTGGACTTTTGAAAAGGAAGAGAGTGGAGTTAAATTGAAGACAGAAGATGTTACTGTCTATTTTAGCCTGTCTCTTCAGGAAAGGGGGCAGGATTTGGAAGCAGAAAGCAGTGAGAACTGAGGCAGCTTTGGGCTTGGCTTCTCTCCATCTCCTCTGTCATGGTATCTCTGATTTTCCCTGGCTGTCTGCTCCGTGCTTTTCTTTCTATCTTCCCCATAGTCCCTGGCCCTCACCATTCAGCAGGCCTGACTCCATCATGGCCGCTCCGGCTCCACTCACTATTGTGACCTTGCAGTTCAGCGCCTGTCACTATGCGTTGCAGCCTCTTGGTACGTGCTAGTTCTCATTCCCGAGAGAGGATATCTGACGGAATTGGCTCATCTCTTTGTAACAGGCCATATCATGGGTTGCTGGATGCTCTTGGGATACATGCATATCCCTGGTCCAGTCAGCTGAGGCTGGTCACGTGGTACAGAACATGATACACAGTCCCTTGGAGGGGGATGTGGTGGGCAGACACCTTGGTTGCTCTCCAGGTCCACAGCCCCACATTTACTGAGCACTCACTTGGGTCAAGCGCTGTGCTAGGCATCCAAGGTATCAAGAGTCTTTCATTCATTTCCTGTGTGTGTAGTAAGGGGGGAAGGAAAAAATGACCAAGTTAGAAATAGGTAAGGACTAACAGGGAACACATGGGGACGATGGTAATGTTTAGGGCTTAATTATACATAACCAGACTTGTGGTCCTGATCCAAAATTCAGAACACACTTTCTTCTTCTCAGCCTTGTTCCTTGAGGGTAAAATTGAAAGTTGGATGGGTCCTGAAAAATTACTAAGACTCCTGTTGAAAGCCTACCTGTAATGCTCACCTAAAATCCCCTCCCCTCCTGACCATCCCAGCCCAAGACGATGCTTCTCAAACCTCCCTTGAGCCAGGCCTCCCTGGGCAAAGACACATATTCAGCATCACAGCTCACCGTGGAATGAGCAATCACTTTCTATACTGTGTTCCGACTCAATCAAGAAATTAACTCCTCAAAGCCGATATTCTTGGGCATTTCAAGTATTGCTATTTGATTTTATATCATCAAAATACCTATGTATTTTGTTAGCCCAGTTCTGGGATTGGATTGCATTTTAATACAGAACATGTTCAGTCATTAACCCAAGCTCTTCCTAGAGGAACTTCCAGCGTTCTGAACTCATTTTACTTCATCTCACAGAACGTCACCCCCGGGGATTATGGGAAAGAGACACATAAGATCTGGTCCCTTCTCTCAAGGAGTTTTCTGTTTGGCTCAGAAGATTGGACATACACACATGAAAGGGAGAAAAAAAGTGGCCAATTTTTGTTTAAATATGTCCCCCGCTAGGCAAGAGGCTAGGAGTTGGTCCGGTTGGGGTGTCTATGGCTGCCGTCAGGGAGCTTGAAGGGCTATAGGGAGGGTGGGATGTGCTGAGGCCTGCGGCCGACTTCATTCTCAACTGGTCTGTTGGTGTGTTCAGTTTGGCTCTGGGCATGGATCTCTGGGGGAGGTGGGCCTGCTGCCTTGGGGGGCACAGAGCTCTGCCTTGGACTAAGTGATGCTTGCGGTGTGACTCTTTTCTACTCCTGTGCTGTGTTGAAGTGATGGGGACTAGAATGTGCTGCAAAAACATAAGTTTTTTATTTTTATCTTTTCAAAATGAAACCAGTAATGAGGGTCTGAAAGTCACCCAGAGAATCTTCCCCAGCTCCGCCTATTCTGGCTCTGGAGTGGCCGTATGGAAGGATGAACAGTATTTAGACTTAGCTGGCTGGTTCTCTTATGACTTTGTTAAAAGGTCCATTTTAAGAACCTGGGGCTTTATCCAAGTATGTAATATTTCTTTCCCTTCCCCTATATATACTTCTCAGAAATCTCCACTAAGAATTTCAGGTATATCGGTAATAATTATCATACACTACTATTAATAGAGTTAAAGGGTGGGAGCTATTCCCAATTATTGACTTTATCATGTTTTCTGTGTATTTCAACTTATTAAAAAAAAAAGCCATAAAAACCTGACAAAAAAAAAAGAAAGCCGGACAAAGTGCTGAACAGTGGAAAATGCAGTATGAAGTTGCCTGTGGAGGAGTTCCTTCTAAAACACAATCTTTTAAATATGTATTTTATTGTTTCTAGCAACTCAACAAACTAAAAGCATATTGAAAATGAACAACTGACTGCAATGAGCCAAAGCATGCCTCAGGCAACTCAGAGCTTCCCACCAGTTTGGGGTTAACTTCCGTCACTCCTAACATTTGTGAGAAGATGATTCTAAATAACATGGAAACGAAATCAGGAATTCCACACACAGAATTAGGGAAGTCACACACTTCAGCATTAGTAAGCCTGTTGCTCCTTCACAACCTCGGATGCTGCACAGACGGAAGGGTTAGGAGGGGAGAGATGGGTCCTTGCATCGAAAAGAAGCTTGCGGCAGACAGTGGGGGCAGTACGGGGCATGACTCTGGCTACTCTCAGCTCTTTGCCTTTTGTCCACTTGAAGCAGTCAGTAGTTTGTCAAGAACCCCACAGTATAGTTCCTCTGTGCCTTCTACTGGATCCCTGGTTACATCTTTTTTTTTTTTTTTTTTTTTTTTTTTTTTTGAGAGAGAGAGAGCGCACAAGCAGGGGGAGCGGCAGAGGGAGAAGCAGGCTCCTTGCTGAGCGGGGAGCACAATACGGGGCTCCATTCCAGGACCCTGAGATCATGACCCGAGTTGAAGGCAGACACTTAACTGACTGAGCCACCCAGGCGCCCCAAATACCTGGTTACATCTTGCTTTCTTCATTTTTGAGACAGGAACTTACCGTTTCAGCAGGCTGAGTAAGAGTGACAGAAGCCTAAAGCATTGACCCCTATAAACATTGTCCAAATCTTTACACTCTCACACTGTTTTCCTCCTCCTATACAAGGCTACTAGAAAAGAAAGGAAGCTCTGTAATTTGAATCAAGAAAGGATTTTTATTTCGATCTCCTTAACTCCTTTTAAAGGAGGTATTTATAAAAATCATGACTTTATTTGGGCACCAGGTAGAGGGAGAACGGGAAGAAGGAAGGTCAGAATAACCCACCGCTTTGCCCCTTCCATACCCCAAATATACAGGGAGTTCTGAAGCCTGAGCCGTATCAGATTTTGCTTTCAGAAACACTTAGGAAGTGAAAATGATGCCGGGACTCTCTAAGGGCCGCGGCATCCCGTTGCAGGATGGTAGGCTGAAGACCTCAGGATGTAATGGAGGACAAAAATAGCAATTTCGTCACCATCTCCCACCAAAGTAAATGAGAAATTTCACTGAAAAGATGATTTTTTTCCCATAGAAGTCTCAAACTTTCCGTAAAAGAAAACAGCAAAGGATACCGGCAGAGGTTTCCAGAGAGGCATCGTGTGTGTGTATGTGTGTGTGCGTGCGTGTGTGTGTGCACGTGTGTGCAGGGGAAGCCTGTTCTCTGGGTCTGAAACCTGGGGATGAGGGCCATGAACCCAGGGCTGGTGGGCACTCTCCCAACTCGCAGAGCCACTGCCTTTGTTGCAAGGAGCGTGAAGCACGCGCCGTAACTTTTCGTTACTTGGGCTTTTTTGGCTGGTGTTGCATCTTATAAGTCACAGTCTAGCTTCTTCTGTCCGTATTTTTACTGCACAGAAGGCTTCCCAATTTGCAAGCGTTTGCAGCACGGCTGGGCCCGGAGATAAAACAGAATGTGTACGTAGTACAGTGTGCATTCAACCAATGCACAAGGCTCTTTCCACCATATGTGCAAACTAGTGTGCTTTTCACTCAAGTTTCCACTGCCAAACTTGCCAGGAGCCCATGAATAAGTGGAGGCGAGAACATCAGACGCCATGCAGCCGTGGGCCTCGCCCCCGCCTTGGAAGGAGACCCTTGATGCCAGCAGCCCCCTGACCTTTTGTCCCTCGTCTAGCACACCTGTCACGCTGGTTTCCACTTACCTTTACACAGTCCTGAAATCTCGTTCCTCCCCCGGGCGCCTTGACCTGGGATGTCAGCCACTGTTCAAGCCCGCGTGGAGTCCTGGTTGCCCTTCCAGTAGGAGAGGAGAGGTGGTAATTAGTACTTATGCTAATGAGGATAACAAGACTGAGGTTAAAAACTTCATCAGTTACAGAAGAACACAGAAGGGGAAAACCAGCTGGTTTTTTTTTTTTCCTTCCTCAAATATTTCTTACCTTCCATCTCAGGCAAAGCGTAGCTTACCAAGCCCTTTTACAGGAAAGTAGCTTTGGTCTGGTTTTTTGTAGGTAAATCTTCCAGTGGAATGTCTTTTGTGATAAGAGAAAAAAAGATTGAGAGATAAAGGAATGGTACTTCTCACTCACTCACTCCCCCAAATCTCTCTTGAATCTCCTTGTATCCTTTAGCCCAATGCAGAGGTTTTTGGGGATTCACATTTTTACTTTGATATTTGCTGCCTAAAATTTGAATCAGCACCTCCTTTGACTTTACTGAAATACAGTCTTTCTCATTAAAAGATACTCGGTAGACATGCAACTCAAAACTTTTTCTTGAGCTACTTGGTGTTGCACGTGGTCACAACCTACTGTCTCATTCCACCAAGGGTGGGTAAGAAGTACTGACCCTGCTTCATGGACAGGAAGCAAAGCTACAGAACAGAAACTTTCTTTCACCCCTTCTTCAGCTTCTTTAGCCACAGGTCTGAGAAGTAGGGCTCCTCTTCCGACAGGCATAGTGATGGGGCACGTCTGACAGACAGCAGGGGTTCATGGTGAAGGTCACCTATAATGTAATAACAGCACTATCATAATTGATCGCTTGTAAGTAAGTCATTATTCCAACGTTCTACATTGACTTCATTTGAGTTATTTGCAA
The DNA here is from genome assembly GCA_002007465.1 of Ailurus styani. Lineage (NCBI taxonomy): Eukaryota > Metazoa > Chordata > Mammalia > Carnivora > Ailuridae > Ailurus > Ailurus styani. The sequence goes on from LNAC01000039.1 coordinate 2,631,863, forward strand.
GCTTTCTCCCCCACAACATGTTGATTACCTTTGGGCCAATAGAAAGTGATTTTTGGGCTTACCTTTTTCATGAACGCTATAAAGGATTTGCTTCTCTTGATTATATTTACGATGTAGAATGACTTGTGTCTCTGTAGGCTACCTGCAAGCGACTCTACCTTACTTGTGCAGTAGTTCTGGGGAATTCCTTGGCTGGTGTGGATGCACCTGGAATGTCTGGGCTCTTGGGCTTCAGCATTGTCCTTTGTCCCTGTGGGGCCTGGCGGAAGGTGATGTACACCACAGAGGGAAGAATATGTTGATGGTGGTTACTGCCCTGTTCATGTGGAAATCTGGGTAGACATAAGAGATGATGGTGATGTATCCTGGAAAGATCCAGAACAGGAAATGGTAGGGACTTGCAGGCACCAAGAAAATTGGACTGATCATCCAGGTGGCCTGGTAGGACTGTTCATTAGTTAGGGCCAGGGCCAGAGGAAAAACATCCTGTCTTTGAGCAAATTCTCTGTACAGTGGGAGAGGCTTCTAGCCTTGGAGAGCATCTTCGAGGAAGGAGCCTCTCTTTAAAGCTGTGCTTTGGATGCGTACCATCACTTTGCAAGGGCGGTGCCAGTCACACTGGGGCTCCATTCTCATTCATTTGGTAATTGGTTATTTTAACACAAACTGTGACTAAGGAACATGATTACATACCTGTCAGCCATATGAGGGGAAAGAGAGCTGTCTGTGAGCAGGGGAAGAGTTCGCGGTTCTCCCAGGTCTCTGTGGAGTCTTCTCCATCAAAGATGTCATTTTTCATTTTTACCTTGAAACAAGAGAGACTTTAGAGCTCCTGCCTTGTTTGTATCATTTAAGGCCTTGCTGCCACAGATGCTGATCTAAATTAAGACACTTTCATTCTGATTATGTCTTGTAGACATCCGATCGCAGAGCACGGAAGGGCAGGATGTCATATAAAGAAACAAATGAACATAAACGTTATATGGTACCTGTGTAGCAGTTTCCTGTGGCGGGGCAGGAGGCAGGGAGAGAAGCAGAAATGAAAATATTTCAAGCAAGGAGGACATTTTCCTTCAAGACGAAGTAAATCTGGGAGCTAAAAGAAAGCCCAGGTAGCAAGGGCAGGGACTTCTCAAGGACAGATTGCCAGGTGGTCTGGGGTCCTGTGGAAGGGGAGCGAAGAAGAAACCATGTGTCAGAAAGATGAGGGTGAACACCTAAACAACAAAACAAAACTCAAAGGCAACAATTTTGTGCTGAATTCTAAAACAACTAAGGACCAAATAGATGATGAAACATTTAAAGAAAAAAAAACAAAAAACAAAAAACCGTAGCCTTTTGAATAAGAAAATTATATCTTCTCGTTTGCACGTTTTCTGCAAATGGTGAACCACATATTGTATTGTTTAGAAATTCTCCCCTCTATTTTGTCCGCTCCTCTCTGTCTTTGGCGAGGCCATCCAGCTTGGGAAGAGTCTGTGGGTTCCAGAGGATCCGTGCCCAACCTCTGATGAACATTTATTTATTTTTTATTTTTTAAAAGATTTTATTTATTTATTTGACAGAGATAGTGAGAGAGAGGGAGAGATTAACAGCGAGAGAGGGAACACACGCAGGGGGACTGGGAGAGGGAGAAGCAGGCTTCCCTCTGAACAGGGAGCCCAATGTGGGGCTCAATCTCAGGACCCTGGGATCATGACCTGAGCTGAAGGTAGATGCCTGATGACCGAGCCACCCAGGCGCCCCTCTGATGAGCATTTAAATCAGTAAGTGGTGCAGACTCCTATGTTATTGAGTCAGAAACCAAGCTGATAGAGGGTGAAGTTAGTAGCTGGAAAATATGGACTAAAGGGAGATGATTTGAATGGTAAGGAAGGAACCAACAGTAAAACCTTGGTTGAGTTCTTCCCCGGAGGTGTGGTAATGACCATGGAATTCAACATATAGTAGGCTCCGTGAATCCCCAGTGGCTCGCGTGGACGGGAGCTGTTCAGCCCATGTAGAAAGTTGCTTGATGGAGATACTGCTCGAAAAATGGAAGAGGAGATGGAGAGAGGAAAAAAAAAAAAAGAAAGAAAACAAAACAAGGCTTTATTTGCAGGGAGCGGAAGGGGTTGTCAGATGGCAGAAGAGAGATAGAAGTGGTCATTAATATTGATGTGTAGAGGGTTAGGATCCTGGGTGTATTTACACATTTCTAACAGTCCTCAAGTCTACACCAGGGTCTTCTCATTGATATTGGCCTTTAGCTGTTGAGTATGCATTATAGTTGCACACAACTTAATTTTAATCAAGACTTTCATGATAAGAAGAGAGAGTGAGTCCCTATGGCCTTCCTGCCAGCTGAGTTTTTCTCTCCAGAGAAGAAAGTGGGTCTGCGAAATTTAAATAACCGTCATATATTGAGTGCTTACTCTGTTCCAGGCATCGTGTAGGACATGTGATGAATTGTTTCATTTAATCCTTGCTTCGAATTTCTGAGCTGGATGTTATGGCCCCTGTTTTACTGCTGGTGCCAGGAATCAAACTCAGCTCAGTGTTGGCACCAAATGGCCCTCCTCACCCCTTTCTGTATGAACATCCTCAAACAAATGGCACATGGGGCGCCTGGCCTTGGAGGATTTGCTCTCACTTTTTCTTGCTTTTTATTTCCTCGTAATTCTCATCTGCTTATGAGAATATTTTCTACTTTTTGCCTTTTGTGGTTTATGTTTATTTACTTTTAAAAGATTATTATTTAAAAATCTAAATTTTAAATAGAAAATAAATGTGTGATATTTGACACTCCAAACTGTGTATGGTTAGCCCTTGGCAAGGGATCATTTGTTTTATTGTTATCATTGAATTTAAAAAATTAAAATGTGTTGAACATGTGGGGTGAGTACCATTCATTTTAGATGCTTAGTTATTCCGTTGTCTACAAGAGCCAAACACATAGTAGATGCTCAATAAATGATGAATGAATGAATGAATGGGACCTAAGGAAAAGGTTATATAAGTGTCCTTGTCATTGTTGTCTGCTTTCTGTGGGGTCTCAATGCCACATAGAATGGTTTGGTATAAATACAGAGTAGTACAACCTCTGTTTATAGAATCAGACAGATCATTGTTATCATTCCAAGGCGCAAGAGTCTGTCATTCCTTAAGGCAAAGGTATGAATGAAATTTCCTTATTTTGCACACGAAAATACTTGATTGCATGTAAACACTGCTTATTTTTAGTAATAAAGGAAGGCTAATGTTAGTAATAATTATATCAAGTGATCATTCTTATTCCCTTTTTATTATTTTCCACATTAAGCCATAACAGTTTTCTTTTCTATGATTAGGTAAGAACCACAAGGAAAGTTTTATGAATTTAGAATCCTTTGTCCTTGAAAACACAGCTCAGTCTATGTTGATGCCCAAGAGAAGATTTAGGCTCCCAGTCTCTCCTTGGAACCCCATCATCTTAAATCTGTAGGATTTGCAAATGAAATACAAGAGGGATTTCAAAACAAGCAAGCCCCCTCTGAGAAGTCTGTCAACTTCAGGGATGTGCCCTCCCCCATCTCCATGCAGAGTTTCTCCTGCTGACCAGTAGGACTCCCCTGGCAAACTCCCATTTCCATGTGTACTCCCCACTCTTCCTCTCCTTCCATCCTTCCCTCTTTTTTGCCCCATACTTAAAGTCCAGAATACGTGGAAAGGCCACTGCCCTCCATCCTGGTGGGCTGAGGGTTTGGATCTGCTCAACCTTTGGCTGTGTTCTTGTTGCCTATGTTGCCTTTGGCCTAGTAGACTGACCCCCGGGCCTTGACTCTCAGGGAGGTGCTGGTTCCCTTGACCACCTCCATTTGAGCTGCAGTGGGTATTGGTGGGTGCTTCCTCACAAAGAGGGGGAGATTAGAAGGCAAAGTTCTCTCCTGCAAGGACCTATAGGGACATTTGAGCCATGACTTCTCTGCCTTCTAGTAATATCTGTAGTTTCTGTTGCTCGACCGAGCTTCTATGGAGAGTGAGTGTGTGGTGTGGGGGTCAAGAACCTGCTCATGGTGTGGAGACACCTGCATTTGGACCTCAGCTTGGCCTTTGTCAGCTCCTTAGCTTTGGATAAGTTACAGAACTTCTCTGCACGTCAGACTCCTTCCTGGCAAAATGGAGGTGGTAGTGATAATACACACCTTACAAGGGTCTGAGGAACTTTAATGAGCCAAGGTCTGCAATTGTTTAGCATGGGGTGTGGCACAGAACAAACTTTAATCTTAATTTCACTGTCAAAATGACTTCTATACCGAGTTTTCTTCTGTTGTGATGATAGCTCTGTGAAGCAGTCACTGAGTTGGAAGTTTCTAGAAGCAGTGATGTTCTCTCCAGCGGGGTCCAGTGTGCAGTCAGGGAGCCTTCCTCTAATGGGGCTTCCAGTTATCTCATATCTAGAGCCACACTGGGCAACTGAGATACCAGGGTACAGAGGGATTGGAATAGTTTGGGAATTTTGGTAGCCAGAAAGCTTAGGTGAGAGAGGGAATGGAGCAAACGGGAAGGGCAGGGCTGCTCGCTGTGCAGGGGAAAACTACCCTCTCTTGTTCTCAATTATACCATAAAGAGAGAGGATGTGGAAACCCAGGACACTTTTTGTCTTTTGTCACCTAGGCTTTGGCTCTAAAATATAACTCTTGGAAACATAATAGTAATAATAATAATAATAATAATAATAATAATAATAATACCTTTAAAAAGGGGTGACAGAGGAACAAGTGTTAACTGAAGTTATCTTCTAAAAATGGACCTTGACTTGATACTTAGCTGTTGGCTTCAACAGGCCCTTTCCTCAACACAGGCCAAATTCTGCTGGAAAGATTGTCCCCTGTTTACACATGTCACCGCCCCGCCTTTTATTATTTCCATTCATTATCTGCAAGATGGCTGGGGTTTAAAACGAAGACTCCAGAGAATGCCATTTGAGCAGAAGCTCCTTGGCTGCCATCTTTACATTTGTCTCCTCAGAGAGGCTGATCTGTCCTGGGTTTGTTTTATTATTATTATTGTTATTGTTATTGTTATTGTTAAAGAGAGAGAGCTGTGGAGGGGGGCAGAGGGAGAGAGAGAGAATCTTGAACAGGCTCCACACCCAGCACAGAGCCCAATGCAGGGCTCGATCCCACCATCCTTGGATCATGACCTGAGCCGAAATCAATAGTTGGACGCTTAACCGATTGAACCACCCAGGTGCTCCTCAGTCCTGTGTTTGGAAACAGGGTAATTTGGACTTAGTTCCTCTAAGTCTGATGGTGCCTCAGCTAACAGTCCAAGTGGTATATGGCTCGTAGTTGAAGCTGTCAGGAGGACCATCTGGTTCGGCATCACATCCTGACTTCACACTCTGCACGACCCAGGGGGGCAGAATGAGTAGACGTGTCTCCTGTCCTTCTTGCCCGCCGCCACAGGCACAGACCACAGCATTGCTTTGTGCTGGTCACAGCATTTGCGTGGACAGTGCACAGTAATAGCGAGGATTTTACTCAGAGTCTTGGTCTTTCTTCTTTATGTCAGGCCAATTTTAGATCTTTAAGGCCATTGCATAATTCTCACTTCCATTTCTTACTAAAGAAATCTTATCTTTAGGACACCTGATATTTTGGGCCCCATTATAGGGTGCCGACTGGAACACTGCCCCAGGTCAGAGTGGTGACCAGGGTGGGATACTTTTCCGTGGCTGTCCAGAGCGGAGCCCTGGAATGGCCATTTTAAGGCAACTTTGGAGACCACTCCAGCCAGGCCAAGTCCACAGATCAGAGCGTCCAGGGCAGGTCCAGAGTCAAGGGTGAGGGTTGAGAGCCGAGAGTAATATAGAAGTAGCCTCAAAGCTGGAGCTGGGATGGAACCAGTGATGAGAGTGCATAATACTATGGGGCTTCTACAGGCCTGCTTTGCAGGTTGGTGGGCACCTGGGGATATGGTAGACGGAGGCCTATGTGAACCATGCAGAAAAGTAGGCAGCCCAGTTGTATCTGGACCCTCATTATGGCATTTCTGTGGTTGCTGGTAGGAGAAAAAAAAGGAGGTTGGTTTGAACACTGAACCTTTATTACATATAACAATTGTGACGTCATGGTCTTTGACAAGTACTGCTGCTAATTTAGAATTTATAGTCCTTGCCCTCAGAGTTGGAAACTGATTCAAGGATACAGTTGTTTCAGTGACTCATGGCTCTCCGTGACCGCCATCACCGGGGTATGCCCTTTGAGTTGTTTCCTCTAGAAGTTGTGAGAGTCACACGCTGACTCATGCATGTGCTCTTGCATGTTTCCCAGGGTCTGTCTCCCCTTTGTTAAGACCCATATGTGTGTGATGTGGCAGGTCATGATGAAGGGTATGTGCTGTGGCAGGGACACAGAGCAAGCTAACTCTCCCAGGACGTGACTCCAAGCCTCTTGCATTGTCTTCTCTCCTGCTGAGATAATTAGCCATCAACCTGAGAGGGACTGCATTACCATGACTCTGTCTCAATTTTTCCCATAGTGGAGGGTATTGTGGTATTGAACAGAGGCTGGTGAAATGGCCTTTGGCTCCCCACAACCCCACCCTTGAAGAATCACCACAGTCTAGGCCCGTGTCTCAGCGAGGCAAGTCAGTGACTTAATTTTGCCAATTCATCCAAGAGAATCCACTGGTTTGATGAGCTGACTCATGTTAACCAAAGCCACAGTCCGCATTTATATGCTGGAGGGCCAGGACTAAATGAGATAAGACACACAGTGTCCTTTAGAGTCTGCACAGCACCATTTATGGGATTAATAAAAAAATCATATGATAATACTAGTAATGCTTTTAGAAATTCACAAAGGAAATTGCTGCAGGATTTGAATAGTTGAGTGAGCTCTGTGGGACACGTCCTTCTGGAATTGATGGGCTTGGGTGTCACAATCAATGATCCAAAGGTTATTTAATAAGAATCAGGTCAAAGAGGTTGGTTTGTTTTAAGGATTAGTTTTATAAAATTTGAAGTAGCACCTTGCTCAGGCTGTGCCAGGGACTCCCTGACTCATGTTTGCTCTTGCTGCTTTTTTTCTGGGCTCTTTGCAGACCACCCCATCCCCTTCAGTAATATTTGTTCTTCAACACTCTCCTTTCCTGGTTTCCTTGGCGTATTCAGTCTTGGAATTGAAAACCAAAGAATCATGAAAACCTCCTTTAATTAAATTATATATTTTTAGCTTCATGACATTAGTATTTTCAAGTTATTTCACACTGATTTTTTTTTTTTTTTTAACCATTAGCGAAGAAGTAGCAGATTATCGAGTACAGAGTAGAGGCCGTGGAAGCAGATTGCCTGGGTTTGAATCCGGGTTCCGGGCCTTGTTAGCTGTGCAGCTTTGTGTGCACTCTGTCATCTGTCTGTGCTCGTGTTTCCTCATAGGTAAGATGGAGACAGTGACAGTACCTACCCCTGAGTTGTTGTTTTGATTTGGTATGTGTATGGGTGTGTGTGTTACACGGGTTAATACATGTAAAGCCCTCAGAATGGTGTCTGGTGCGTACGTAACAGCTGTAGGGATGTGAGCCATTCCTGTGAATCTCTGATAATACCCAGAACACTATCTTTGTCTGGTTCTGGTGTGTTTCCTATTCCCATGTGAGGCCAGGTTATTTCGAGGGAGACTTCCTATGGGTAGTAAATCTCCTCCATTACGCCTGGAGCCTTTCCTAGTCTTACAGATGGGGTCCTCGCCTGCATCGCATTTCCTCTAATTTCTTCGGTCCATCCCGAGGTCTGTAAATAAAGACTCGAGTCCAGCTCCTTCTGCCTAGTGATTTCAGAGAAAAGGAATAAAAGGACCACCTGAAATGCCCAGATTAGGCCAATTATTTAAGTATTTTTTAGGTGCCAACGGGTAACAAAGTGGAATTGCCTGCCTTTTGTTCCCCCTCACACGACCCTGGGTAATAAATGGGGATGAATAGTGAGTGAAAAAGCCAAAAGGCAGTTGGTGGGCGGAGGCGGGAGGTGGGGGACTGGGAGCCATCAAGGAGCCCGGATAATCCACCATGGATCGGGGTCCTGGGATAATCAGAAGCTGCTTGCGATGTGGCGGCGGCGTGGCTTTCGCAGAGAATACAAAAGTGTTCCGCGTGCCCCAGCTGCCGGGCCTTACCTGCGGACCACTTCCATAAAACAGTCCTTTACCAAAGACACTCAGGTGACCCGACGAAAAGCAGTGAAAGATGAATCCAGCCGTCCTGTCCAATAGAGGAAAAATAGATTCAAAAAAATGAAAAGCCAAAACAGGGATTTTCAGAACCACTTAGCAACTGCTTTGATTATTCCGGACACAGCTGGAATGTGCTGGGACGAGCGTGATATATTTTAGCTCGCGTGGTAGCCATATTTCAGGCTGATGTGGAATCTGTTGGTGAAACTGTCAGGCAATCCATTAGGGCTCCTGAGTAAGGGCAGCCATTAATCAGGCATGAGATCAGCCCGCGAGCCTCACACGCTCGCCGCTCTGAGTGGCTCTGACCCGACATCGTTTAAGGGGATGCTCATGGAGGCCATAAACATGATTCGATTCCCATTATCTTCATGTTGCATATTTGTTACCGTTATTCTTTGAGGACTCCAATTGGATATTAAAAATTTATGATATATATAAAGGTTGGCGTGGAGTGAAAAAAACGAGCTGCAGCAAATAAGTCCATCTCATCCATCAGAGATGTGGGAGCTGTCAGAGGAGCCTGGCAGGTACGGAGCTTGGAGAATTAGGAGGAACTTCACTGGGGAAACAGCTTCTCCCTTGGCCTACTTGCTAAATGGGAATTTAAATACATTTTGTTAAAAGAACAAAGTGAAACAGCACCACTGCAGGAATCCCATAGTCAATCTTTGATGACAAGCTAATGAAAGGGAGGGCAAGGGATTCTGATGCAGAAATTAGTACTAACGTGAACTGAGCAGAAGCCTGGGTCCAGAGATTGATGTTTCTGGGTGCCTGGGGTGTCTCTGGAGCAGGGAGCCTGATGCCAGGCGGGAGTCCTCTGTGGGAGAGGAAAGCTCTCTACCCAAGCTGCGTGCACACACAATCTTGTCCACGAGCCATGCAATTCTCTGCGATCTGATGTTCACTGACTTGAATATTTGCATAGAAACAACTCATACTTAAGGGGATCCATTTTTAGAGGCAGGTAATTCAAGGTGGAGGGAAACAACATTTCTGGGTCTTAGCTTAAGGAAGAGCAAAGGGTTAATGAATCCATTCAACATAGAAGAACGGGTTTCTTTGTCATACAAGGTACTTTGTTGAGCATGGGGGCCTCATACATTTCCCCTTAAGCAGTTTCCAGTCTGATAGGAAAGATGAGACATGAGTCATAACCGAGATGAGTTACACCAAGGAGTCCCAGACTGACTTGGGGCCCTAGGACTAGGTGAGGTATCAGAAACAGGGAGCGAGGTACCGGGTTGGTTAATCTGGGAATGGACTTTGAGGATGAGAGTTTGTTGGACAACGGCCAGAAGTTAGAGTGGGAGGCAGAGGAGAGAAACACAGGGACAAAATGATTATTATCCAAAGTCCAAATTGAGTACAAGATCTGTAGTGAGGCTGAGACTCTAGTGTCTGACCGGGTGGGAGGGGCAGGTGTTGGGCAGAAGTGCATAAAATAGCCAGTGGAAGGTCCAGGTGGGAGGCGGGAGCCATCAGAGAGCTCTGGCAGAGGCCTGCTGAGACTCAGGTATGGAGAGGACTCCTGGGGTTCAGGGGCAGGGCACTCACCCCTGGGGACTGCAGTGCAAGGCAGAATGTGCGGTTGCTAGGGTTGAAGGATTAGAGCTCCTTCACACACTTACTCACTCACTCACCATTTTTGGAGCCTTTATGATATGCCCGACAGTAGATGAGGCTCTAGAGATTTACAGCTGACATAATTTCTGCACTCAAGGACCTCACAGATTAGTGGGGAAGACAAACACGTAGGTGGCCATAATGCACTGCAGAGATTGGAATGGAGACACACACACATGATTGCACAGACACACACACACACACACACACACACACACACACACACACACACACGGGTACAGAGTTAGGACCAGAAGGAAAAGGTCTGGAATGGCTTCCTTAAGGAGCTATAGTGTGCATGAATGCTTAAAAGGTGTATAAGAATTTTCCAGGAGAAGTCGGGAGGACAGATGAAATCTAGTTTTACAAGCAGAAAATGGGGGTAACGGACAGGAATCCAGTTGAGGGGAACTGGGCTTTCAGTCACGAGGAGTTGGGCCAACGAGATGAGCATAACTGGGTCTTAACTCAGCGGAAGCTGGAGCTTCTCCACGGGCCTCCCTGCGTTATTCTAGACCAGAGCCAGCCCGGGCTGAACTTCACTGAGGGGGCCCAGACACCGGGGTGACCTTTATGTCAAGTTCACAGAGATGTTCACAGCACACTGAAAGGCCACATGGGATGGTTGCAGTGTATTGCTCTTTGAGCTTCCTCAAGAGGAAGGTATGTGGGCATTTGACTCAGGAAGGAGAGACTGGACATGGGACATCAGGAGATGAAATGCTAAGAGTTTCCAGAAGTGGTGTCCCTGCGCTTTTATCTTGACTTCTGAAAAGAGATTCTGTTACTTCTGGTTCGCAAAATGAGTTCAAAAATATCAAAGTTTGTCCCCTGCAACCAGTCATCTCTAAACTCACTCCCACAAGTTTGAGATGCACTATTTTTGAAATCCTCAAGTCGGGTAGCGACACCACATGTGCGAGCTGACAGGTTTTACATCTGCCCTGGAACGCCGCGTCTGGAGGCCCTGCTGCGCTCTCCCCAGCTGTGGCTCCACGCAGAACCTTCTCTTGGTTTCCGAAGAAATTCTGAAATCACAGAGACACAGAGGTGTAAACTCCTGGTCATCACAGGGAGGTATTAACTGGGAAGCCTAGTTATCTTTGCACTGAAACGGCAATAGTGTTAACCTTTTTGTTGAGGCAGAAATCTCCCTCTTTTCTGGGGTAGGGCTGTGGAGCTGTTTTTAGAATGTTCCACATTTTCTGGGGGAGTCCTCCGAGGAGAAAAAAAAAATGCTGAGCTTGCTTGCATAGGCACATGACACCAAGCTTTGGCCCGAAGGAAGAAGTGAATTCTTTGAAAGATTGCTGTATGTAAGAATCAAAATAAAAAGTGAATGAGTGATGATTCACAGGGAAGGGGAGGTGGATCCAAAGTTTGTTTAAGCCAGAGATTTTTGAAGTAGAGAGGCAATTAGTCTGAATTTCTCATATAATCTAATATTTATTCAAATGGTAGGCACAACATGAAAATGGATGCATGACTGTCAGCAAGAGGGGAAAATCCCCTTGCAGCTTAAATGAAGGATTTTTACTTTTTCCAGTTTAATTGAAGGATTTTTATTTCTATTTTATGGCGAGAAGCAGAGCCTTCTTAGAATAATAGATTTAAAAAAATGCACCTTTGGTCTGACAATCACATTTGTAGTAAAATGTAAGGAAAAAAAATAGCTTCCCATTTGCTTTTTTCCATAGTTGGCATAAATATCCAGCATATTAGTCAGAATAAAGCTGTTGAGAATAAGACACATGGAGAGAGTTAGTTCGTCATGTATCTTGGCATTCCTTCTGTCAGAACTGGTCACCCCAGAACAAAGTCAGACATCAACACAGGTCTCCTGGCCCCAGGAAAGGCCAAGAGCTGGCGGTGGGGTGGTCTGCCCCAAGACAGGCAGTTAGAGAACCCATTGTCTGCGGAGAATTTAAGAACAATAACAAAACCAGCTAAAAGTCCTTCTGCTTCATATTATTACTGTGACTGGAGATGTTGAGTACCTACAGGGTTTGCACACCCCTCCCTGCAGGGGCTGTGGGTTCTCCCCGTCTGCCTGCCTCGATTCGCCATTGTCTCCCACCCCAGATGGGGCAGAGGCAGAAGGAGACACTGGCTTCAATATATAACAGGTTACAAAATATTCTAAAATGATTCTATGTGTAGGGTAAAGAAGCTCCTAGGATTTTTTCTGACATCGCCATTGAGTTACTGGGAATGAAAATAGAGCTCATTCCCAGAGAACACTTACTGCACATCGGGCAGTGGCTGGGGTTCATGGCCCAATGGTGAGGAACCAGGCACCATCCCTACCCTTAGGAAGTGTGCAGTCTTTGGGTGGGGGGACATAAATCCTATGAATCGGCACCAAGTTGTACCTGTGTCCCGTCTAAGAGAGCGAAGGGGGGATTTTTGACTTGGTTAGAGAGATTCAGAAAGACCTTTTGAGGAACCAGGCTAGTAGTTCTTCCAAGATTAGTTGTCATGCCAGGGACTAAAATCAGAAATTTTTTGTCTGCAAGCAGCTAGTCATGTCCTCTCTCAAATCTTTAGCATAAGACCCATCTCAAGGGCCATATCCTACATCCTCTTGGCTGTTGCAGAGCCGTTCGGCCCAGTGAGGTTGGGACACGATTGGAGAACATTCTGCTGACACTCTGACAAGGGCTTCCTTTCAATGCCCCTCCTCTGGCCATGCTCCTTAGATCAGTGGTTCTCAGCCCTGCTTTGTACATTACAGTCCCTTGAGAGCTTTTTTTTTTTTTAAAAAAAAAAAAAAAAAACCATGTCCAGGCCCCACCCTGGCCCAATTAAATCAGTCTTGGAAAGGTGGGGCGGAAAGGGGAGGACATGCTCCACTGTTAAAAAGCCACCCCAGATAACTCTAGCATGCGGTTGGAGGAGAGAACTCTCCTGCCTTCGATGAATGCACTTAATTTCCCTTAGTCTAGGAAGAGTAATTTTGAATTTTACCCTAAAAATACTTCAGAATGCAAAAGGAATCGCTTTGGCAAGAGGTGGGTGAGTGCTTGTGTCTGCACACACATGAGGGGGTTGGGGCCCGGTCTCCGCGCACGTGGTGTGCTTTCCAGCTCCGTGGCATGTGCTGGAAATGCAGCAAATGGCTGGAGGGTGGAATGTCCTAGACTCTGGAATCGGGTTGATCGGGAGAGGCAGACCGTTCCAAGGGCCATGGAGTTTGATACAGCGGCAAATACACGGCTCAATAAAGAAGCAGATTTCTGACTTTCTGTCTTCACTTCCAATTCTCCCAGTCTCCCTCTCCTTTCTCTTCCACTGCTGCTTTATTCAACCTCATCAGTTAATAGGTGTTACATGAAGTCATTAGCTCCATTGAGGGCCCACCTTCAAATCTTAGACAGTGGGATTTCTTTTATTTTTTTGTCCTTTAAAAATATAAAAAGCATTGTGATCACCTTACATGTAAGTGGGATGGATGTATTTTTGCCACCAATGTTGAAAATATCCCTAGGCATCTGGTGTGTATGAATGTGTACATATAGTACATGCATAATAAACATATTCCACCTTATGAATATTTATACACAAGATACATATATATTGAATATAGACATATATATGTAAATAGTAGCCCTTGTAAACTATATGCTAAGTGTGTTTCCAAGCATATGTATCATAGTGCACCAGGAATATAATGAACCTACCACCAAGTTTAGCCTATTTTGAGGTGGCATTTTCTGCAGAGTTGTTTATGGTAGGGTCTAGTTACTATCTATGTATTTTTTTTTCATCACTTCAATGTTAAGTACTAAGTCAAAGTAAGCCGCTGGGCATGGCAGAATTAAGAAAGATGAAGTAGGTGAGGTCCCTGCCTTCAGGAGACCTCACAAAGGCATAAGATTCACTTACAAAGAATCGGAGAATGTAACATTGTTCTTACCCATTGACCTCTTACTGTTTTTCCTCCAGCTGCCTTTTATTTATACACTCCACTTTAAAGTAGGCCCCATTTAAGACTCTATTAGCTTAGACCCCGATGTAGGTGCAGCGTAGGACTTGAGGCTGTGAGAAGGATCATCACCGGTTTCAGTGCCCACATAACCACTGGACGTGAGCGGTGCTTACACTTCCTGTCACATGTAGCCCAATCCTGTAATGGCATTTTTATGTTACTCCGATTTGGCGGGGGCGGGGGGGTGGCAGGAGGGATGGGGGGTGGCTTGGCGGGAAGGTGTCCTAGAAAGGCACCCGATCCCAGAGATGTTCGTAAATTTCAAAAACGTAACCAAAACAGAGCAATGTCTTCTCCCACCGACGTCTTTTAACCCAAATATCCCTCCCTGCCCATGACATTCCACTTCCAAATTCCATCCAGTTCCCTCCCTGTAATAAGTAGCAGAGGCCTTTATTAAAAACAAGCGATACATCCTAAGATGGACGAGATCTGGATCCGTTTCTAAAACGACAGTCCCTCGTCTAGCAGAGGAGCTCTGAGTGATACTTGTCAGCGGGCAAATTTCACTCCCTGAAAGGAGAAACAATACACAAGGGCTGTCATCGCTGTGCCACAGACGTAGACGCATTGTTTTCTCCCCCTCCATCCATATATCACAACAGGTAGTTCTCAGCTGTTCCCTTGGTGCCAGACATACATTTTATCTAAAGAGACAGCAGACAGAACTACCTGCTGCTTCCTGTGCGGCTCTCCCTGTGTTTCTCTTCTTCTTCCTACTTCACTTGGGCTTTTTAAAATCAGCTGGCAGGGAGCCAGGAGCTCATCATTTTAATGCAGTGCAAAATGGAATAAGCATAATTATATGCAAGCCATATGTGAGGGAGACAGCTCAGCTGTGAATTTCAGGAGGCCAGGAAAGGGAGAGCAGTTAGGGCTAAGATAAGATGAGAGCAGAGCGGGGTGCAAGTGTCACCCAAATGAATGGTTTAATGAGTGTGCTGCAGACACGCCTCCTCTCACCTATCTCTCCCTCTCTCCAACGCCAAACCAGAAACCGATGGAGATTAGAAAGAGAAGACTGTATGCAAGCGGTATTGCTAATGGGTTCTGTTAATGTCTCCATTTAAACTTCAGCTTTCTTAATTAACAGTGTAGATCAAAATAACTAGTAACTTTTAACGCAGCTTCTTAATTAAATCTATTTTTTTACTGCATTCGATTGAAGAATCATTGTTCTTACTAGATCATTGCTCCTTTCAGATCTTTATTTAAAAATCAAGGGGAATCAGTTTATCTCTAATAGTATTACGATGCAAAATATAACGATGCAAATTGCTTTTCTTATGGCCTTGCTATTAGAATTTTTTTAAAGTGCATTATCTAGAGATTGCTTAAGCATGCCAAAAAGTTTAAACACGTACGTATGTCATATAATCCTAAATGTGCAATGAAAAGTCACTGGAAGCCCGAAGTGGTGGTAATTTCCAACAAAATTACTTGATTTCGGTTTGCTTCGTACCATTTAAAATATTACACCACGATGAATTTGCATGTTCAAACCAAACTATGTAAAGAAAAATAAATCCCAAATTTCGATATCTAAAAGGCGTACTGCGTATTTAAACAAACTTCTTAATAATGTTGTTATTTCTGGATTCCCGTTTGTTTAATGATCTGAGCTGTTATGCTTTTAGCTTTTTTTTTCTTCCATTATTTGTAAGTCCCTAAATAGGCCATTATATTTCCCTTCAGGCTAGAGATGAAGATGGACATGCTGAAAATTTTCCCCAGCAGCACTATGCTAAGGAAACTCCAAGGCTTGCCTTCAAGAATAACTGCGAACTACTTGTAAGAATAACATACTTACAACAAGTCTAGAATGTTACTTTAGCACAGTGAAAACAGTTTTTGAAAGGGTTTGTTCATTATTACATAATTTATGAAGTATTATAGTTTTTCTGTATAGAGTTCTAAATGCTAATTCTGATATCACTGAATATTAATTATAAGATCTCAAGTTGTTTGCAAATCTTTTATATCTGATTATAGAGCTTGGATGGCCCTGTCTTTATTAGCTTGTTTTGTATAGTAGTTTATCACCCGCCATTTGGAGAATGGCTAGTAAAGTTAAAAATACAGAGAAAGACAGTTGATATATGTAGCTTGGAAAAAAACAACCCCACCTCCACTCCTCCTCCTCCTTCCTAATTGTACACTATTTTAGGAGACAACATGGTAATATTTTGTTCTGCTAGGAAAGATAGCAGAGTTGACACGCAGTACTCCCTTTAGAAGTCAAGTATTCCTACACTCTCTTGCCAAACTCCATCAGGCACTTTCGTCTTTCCTATGCAGGAGAAGTCAAAGCAGCGACAGGATGCGGGGATGTTTACAAGTCGTGAGAGAGAGGATATCAGCTGTGACAGGGACTGTGTTCCAACGCAGGGTTAATTTGCTGTTCATTTTAGCATTTACAGCAAGACAAGATGAAAAGCAAGCAGGAATGCCTATTATATTTCTATTAAATGAATCTGTTGGGACCTAATGTTCTTGATTAGCTTTTGAAAATGAGTGCTCCGCAATGCATTTTCTGTTTACCTAAAGTAAACAGAGAATGAATTGTCATTTATTTAGAGACTTAAACACGGCTTTTGAAAATGAAGCTTTATGAGGGATCTAGCTATGTTGTCCCTAAATGTTCTTTTCCCTTCAATTGCATTAAAGCAAAACATTTGCTCCAGCTAAATGAAAACACTGAAAGAGAATGAGGATACTCAGTTGTTACATTCTGAGGTAGTCGCATTTCAATTTAGTGTTTTGGCCCAACACAGTTCAGCTGGGCCAGGTCTCCTCCACATTAGGAAATCCCACATGTAGCAGTCTTTGGACTTAGCTCTGATACCAACTGTTCATTAAAAACAAGGTGTCCAAAGAGCAGGAGAAGAGAGAAAAATACCGTTCTTACCCATCCTAGCCGCAGCAGCTACACATTGCCAGGGAGAAACGCCTTTCCCCGCTCCGCAAACTGCCTAACCACGATAGCCTCACTCACTCTGTGTGTCCTGTCCCTTTGCCCCACCAATCCGCAGGCCAGTTCGCTGCTTAGAAATCCAATTTTTTTTTCTTCTGAAAATTCAACGCACCTTATATTTTATCTTAGGGCTGTTAAACTTCCAGGCCTGCTAGCATGGCCTGTTTTGGGGGAAACCTTTTTCATTCATTTCCGTGTTAATATTTCACTCTGTAACAACTGTGGTTATCCAACAGAAGACCGTAGGCTATGGGCCATTTATGCTGTGTTTTGGTATCAAAATGCTGTGGGGAGTATCTTATTTCTTCTTACAGAAATTGTTAAAAGTAATATGCCATATTTGATTTTTTTTAAAAAAATATTTATTTGTAAAATGAACGTGTCTGGGTCCCGGTTGTGGTCAGTTTATATAGGAGGAAGTAAGACGTACATGTGAACATCTCTTCCGTCAGTCTTTGAGAAAATATATGTTTAATCGTTGCTATGCTTCAACACAGTATTGTTTTAGCAGTGGTTTTGAGAGACTGGTATAATCTTTGTCCTTCTCATCACTGTTAGAAACACTTTATTTTCATCAGCCTACTTTTCTGTGATAAAGGAAAAAGGAGAATAAAGAGAAAAAACAAGTAAGCTTATTTCTCCAAGGAGAAATTTCGTTTTTTCAACTGCAAGACAGGCAGTGGTGTTTGTGGCTAGTTATGAAGCCCGGAGAAGTTATGTTTCTGTATGAAAGAGACTGGTACGTTCTTAAGAGAGAAATAGAAAGTCCTTGGAGTTTTCTTAGCGCAGCTTAGAGCAAACTTTTAAAGACTTCATGAGAAAAGACTGCAAGTCCTCCTCCAAAGTGCTTTCTTAGCTTAAGAGCCATCTTGCATAATTCCCTGCAGCAAGAGCAGCGGTGGGTTTAGAAAGGGGAGGAACCTCACGGGGGATGCCCGTGGCCCTTGGGAGAAAGCCCTGGGCCACAGGCTGCTTCTAGGCTCCCAGGCCATCAGGACACAGGGCTACATGGCTAACCCTCTGGGCCCCAGGGGCTGACAGAGAGTGCCCCGGCCATGTAGCTTGGACACTGCCTCAGACTTTATTAGTGACTGTTTATTGTCTCCGCCCTCTCCCCCACACCCCCAGCCTCTGCTTCTTGGAAGAGGGTTAAGTAACCTCAACAGAAGCAAAGCAAAAGCCATGCATGGAATGCACAAGGATGCGTAATCAGAAGGGCCTGACAGACAAAGCATTGGCTGATAGAAAAATCTGCTGTGCGACTGGAGACTCCTGTAGGGTATTGATTTTTCCATTTAAATCCCAAACTGTGATACGTGCCTTCGCCCTTAATGTCCAACACAGATGACTAGATATTTAGTTTGGTGGCCAAGACGCTTTGGTTGGTGATTGTGCAGCAGCTTCCTTATGCTTTTTATGAATTTGGAAAACGCAAGGTTGTCAAGATGAGTGACATTAGATAAAGCTTGAGGACTGTTTGATATAACAAAATTCGGTGTGGCCCCATCTACCTATTCATAGGTAGGTACACACACACACACACACACACACACACACGCACACACACACACACACACACACACACACACGCACACACCAGGTATTTTGCTGGCATAGCTGAATTTATGTCCAAGGCAAATAACTTTCAAGAAGAGAAGCTGTAGAAATTCACATCACATTAAGACTCCAGCAACACAGCTTGTGGGCGTCCAGGAGAAGGAACATTTAGAACAAGCTGCAGGTGTCTAGCCTCTGCCCCAAGCTTCACCTCCATTGCTGGTCCCTTTATCATTATTGCCTCATGCTTTTGGGACTAGAAGGTCTTCTCTCCTCTTCTTTTCCTCTATTACAATGCTCAGATCGAGTAAGTCTGATTAAGAGCTGTAGTTCAAGGAGGATGTTTATTATCTTATGTGCTCACACCTCACCATCCAGAACTTTCTCTGTTCTTAAAAGCCAGCTGGGAGTAAGACCTTGCAGAAATGCAGCAGAAGCTGGGTCCTTGGAGGGAGAAGACCTGTAGCTAAAAGAAGAAGAATGTTGAGAGGGTTTGGGGGAAGAAACTGAAGGCACCCAAGCCTACTCCCCAAGTGTTCTCAAGGCCGGTGCAGAGAACATCATTGCATTCAGGAAGGAGGTCAAAATAGAGTCAAAGGACAGCAGCAACAGCCTCGTGTGATTGGGTTGGGAAGAAAGCAGCTTTCGGAAATCTGAAAGGAGAAATAGAGAAAGGAAACTCAAGGGGGAAATCAGACCATTTTCCTCAGTTGCAGATTCCCAAGTCATCCCGAGACAAAGTCTGACTCCCTTTGGCTTTTCCTAAGGCTCTTAGGGGTGGGAGTTTTGCGGGGCATGGGGGGATGAAGTCCACAGCTGGGAGGCTGCATAAAAATAGCATCGGGGAAGAATTCTTTCTGGTCACTTAGAATGCCAGTGTAAGGAGAAGCTGAAAAGCATTTTAGTTTTTTGGCCTGTGAACAGAGGTGGTGGGGAGGTGAGATGATTAGGCAGATCTTCTGTGGGCTGATTTGTCCATCTCATTTCCTTGGGAAAGTAGACAAAAATTGGACATAGTCCTTCAGCAGAACTGCTTTGGATTAATATGTTGTCCAATTAGCAAGACTTATTGAGCATCTTCTGTATACATGGAATTGTACTACACAGTGTTTTTGGGGGACAAAAAATAGAAAACGGCGCAGTCCCTTCCCTGAAGGAGCTTACAATTCAGTAGGAAGAATAGGCATATACAGTATTGTAGTCATCAGGAATATGGGCTCTCAGGTCTTCCCGAAAGTTAGAATTTTGCCCCAGCCAGCCTTTAACTTACGCTGTATTACTCTGGTCATATCACTAAGGATCATAAGCACAAAGGCTTAAAATTTATGGTGACACATCTGGCGTTACATCACCATGGATCCTCTTGGACCTTTCTGAACCTTAGATCTTCTTCTATAGAGTGTGATAATAAAAGGTAATAACCTCAGATGATATTGTAAGGCTTGAAAGTGATGACATATTTAAAGTGCCTGGTACCTAGTAACATTTAGTAAGTGTTAGGTGCTATTATTATGATTCTTCTTATTGCCATGATTGTTATCATTACACAGTTGGCTGTGTCCAGGAGAGCACCAGCAAAGTTCCAGGGTACAAAGGAGGAAGAGATTATTTCCAAGTGTAGTAATTAAAGACTTAACAAAGGAGGAGGGTACCTTTGATCTAGGCCTTACATGGGTTAGATTTCCATAGTTGGAGCTGAGTTGTAAGGGAAGGGGGCATTCTAAGCAGAGGGAAATAGCATGGCAAAGACAAGGAGGTGGGATAGTATAGACCAGGTGAACTGCTGGCAAGTGGCCCCTAAGTTGACCGGAGTTTAGGAAAAGGGGGCGAGCTGACAGGTTGGTTCATTTGCACAGGTCTTAGTAATTGACAGCATCTTATCAGGTTTGGATGTCAGTAGCTCTACTTCATGAAAATTCCTAGTACTTCTATGTATTGAAAAAATTATTATGGAAAATCCCTAACATGGACAAGAGTAGAGAGAGTGATGTCATTGACACCTCTGTCCCTGAGCTTCAACAATGATCAAACTACTAATCTTGCTTCATCCTGTACCTACCCCATCCCCCTTTTATTCTGCTGAAGGGTTGTAAGCAAAGAAGCTTTTTTGCTTCTTTTTTGGTAAAGACTATAGCTCCCCCACTTTTCTGGCTAGAAAGAACCCATTGACACTGGTTAAATTGGGAATTGGAGCTTTGGGACTAAGTACGCTTAAAACAAATGACTCTTGGTTATAGCAGTGTGCTCTTCCCTCCCTGCTCAGTACAACCTTGCAAATCCTGGACAATCAGGTCTAGTTCAGAAAGCCCTGAAGGTAAAAAACACACCACAGTGCCAGTGGTGACTTGAATTCTTTACTTTCAGGCCCCTGGTTCTAAATGTATTTATTTAAAAATGAAATCAGATCTCTTTACAACCCAGCCCAGCTCATGATTATATGTTGGCCTCATAATATCAGAGAGGGGCAGTTCTGGAGTTGCAGTCACATCTTAGCTATTGCTAGAACTTTCCTGCTAGATCATGGAGGCTTAATGAGAACTGCCTCCCCCCAACCACCACCACCAAGAAAAGGTAATAGAAACGGCCACATTTCACTTGAAACTTGATAGGCTTTTCAAAATAGAAGCAATTAACCAAAGACCGTCCCCTTAACACTTGGTTTAACAGAAAGCCAGATTCATGCCCCAGCTCAATTTGAAGTTACAGGTGAGCTGCACAAGGCACTGAGAATGTAAATCTGTGGTGAAACACTTGGACTTCCATCACATCAAATAAAATACCATACGACATTTGTGTATGTAATATGCCGTGTGCCAGTTTCCTGAAACAGTTATTTTAACAACCCCAGACACATCAAGTGACCCAGAAAACCCTGGGGACCGGTTGCTGTCTAGAGAGAATTGGCCTCTGCCACCATTTTCACACCCACCCTCCAGATCCCTTTAGTCTGGGGCTGTTTGGCCCCAAACTGTGTTCCTACAGTTTTGTGTGTTTTGTTTTGTTTTTTGCTCCTACACTGTTTTGAGATATGTTTTAGAAAAGTAGAACTCTTTAGAAAGAGAAGGACCAGCGTTAGACTAAGCAAGGGGCAGTTCCAATGGAGGTGGCGCGAAGACGCCGAGCAGCAAGACCTCTCTTCTTGGGCAGAGGCGGAAGTGGTGTGTTCTGCCAGGGCTGTCATGTTCCGCCTGCACAGCTCTCTGTTGCCACAGGTGCTATTGTTTCACCTGCTCTGGTTTGCTCCTGCTGTTTCTTTCCAGCCTCTTGGCTCCCTTGCTGCTGTGCAATCATGGTGGAGAGCCTTCCTCTTCTGCTTTACAAAGACCCTCTGTACCATGGTAGACCATCTCCCTTCACCCACCAACAAGGCAAACCTATTTCAACTCTCTCTTTTTAGTTTCTTTATTTGGGGGGAGAAGCCATTTGGGTAAGGGGTAGAGTTCCCCAGCTTCTGCACTCATGTAAGGACATTTCTTGGGGGTCAGTGACCCTCGATTTGATCAGGGACCCTCAACTAGATCAGAGATCCTCGGTCCTTGGCAAGCTCCCTTTTCCAAGACATGGAGATCTTTGCCTTTCTAGTTTCAGGGCCGTGGTACAGAAAGATCAGAGGCATGATGGTTTGGTTTCCATGCTGACTTCTCACACAGTACCTCACAGTGGTTCTTAGAGCCAGAGAGAGGTGTGGAGGACCCTGTGTTCTCCAAGGGAGACCATGCAGTGTGGTGGATAAGAATGGGTGTCCCAATGCCTGCTTCGCACACGTGCTGGCTGCACAACCTCAGCAAGTAAGTCCCTGTCTGCCCTGAGCTTCAGTGTTGTTATCAACAACATGAGAATCAGCATAGTACATACCTGATAGGGTTGTTTTGAGGAGTAAATGGGATCGTGTAAAAAAGTATGTATCTTACAGTAAAAATTCAGTAAGTGTTAGTCTTATGACTAATTAAATGGAACAAGAAGGTGGCATTAGTCTAAACAAAATCTTAAGGCAGATGCTGAGAGTACCAGCCCTTATTCTCTAACTAGAGTTTCTTCCCAGTTGGTTGGGATAGAAGCCCGTATGTAACATTTTAACTTCAGAGAAACCCTTGAATATCTACCCACTTGCCTATTCACGCTGAAGGCACCAGGGATGCCTGTTGGCTGCATAGCAGATATTGCTAATTTGTGAGTTACTACAATATTGGAATGGTTTTATGAAGAAGAATACAAAACGTTCAAAATATAGTATGGTGTCCCATTGGAGAGCTTGGACTCTTGAGCCAGACTGTTTGGTTCAGATTCAGGAATCTCCATCACTCCACATGAGGCTGTGTGACCTGGGGCAAGTCACAGAATGTCCTTGTCCTCATTTGTAAAACGAGGACAATATCTATCCAGCAGGGCTGGTGTGAAGTCCAAATGAATGAACACCCATAAGGTTCTGAGTACAGTATTTGGCAAACAGTTGGTACTCAATCAATGTTGTTGTGATTATGATTATTTCTTCCAAGCCTGCTTCTTTTCAAACACATCATAGGGTACCACTTGGCCACATTTTCTAGGAGTAGATTATCTGAAAGTCTTGGGTGTGCACATTTGCATGCAAAACCCACAAAATTTCCCTGTGAACAATGAGAAGGACAAGATACATTAGGCAGATAAGTCTTAGAGCTAAGCTTTTTTTTTTTCTTTTATAACTCTCAGGGAAGACTCTTCTATATGATCCAAGACCCCTTCAATCTTGCCCTGCCATTTAATAGTAAAATTGTTAATCTTGGAAGTATGCAACTAAGAAATTAAGTGCAAAGCAAAGGAAAAAAATTAATTTACACCTGGGGATATCTGCAGTAGCAAACGGATGTGTCTGTTAAGGAAAGCAGACAAGAAATCAAAGAAATCAAAGGAGATCAAGAAATCCTTTGTGGGGACCCTCCAGTATGCCAGCACTATGCTTGGTCTTTATATACTTTCCTGACCCTTCATTTTCCCTAACTTTGCTAAACAGCAGTTATTATTTCCAATTCACAGGTGGGGAAGTTAAGATTCAGAGATGTTATGTTCCTTGCACTGGGGGTGGAAAAGGGATCCGATGAGCAGGTGTGGGCCAAGGTTTGACCCATATGTCTCTGACCTTTGCTGTAGGGACCAGGTCTGATGCACCCTTCCATCGCAGGGCTATGTTGGTGGAATGAAGGAATTAAGAAATTAATTCAGAATCACTCTTCCTGGCCTCTTTATAGTAACAATTCTTTAGGAAAGTTCTGAAGCCAGAAGAACATCTATGAGAATGTCAGGAAGATGAATTTATTCAGAAAGGCTTGTAATGTTGGAGAATTTTCAATTGCATAATAAATTGTGGGGGAAAGGAACCAAAGTATATGTTTTTTAGTTTGGTAGACAGTAGAAAATATATTTTTCAATTTGATACAACCATTTGAGTATATTATTTTTAATAAAAATATAGACAGCAATAGATTGTGTATGATAAGTGCTAAGTCTTCTTTTGAAGATTTGGATTCTTTTTGTAGTCAGTAAGGCCATTTAAAAAAGGGCTGACCTTAAAAAAAAGGGGGGGGCTGACCTCTTTTGATTTAGTACTGTTGTATTCTTCCGAGTGAGCTGATCTATATCCTTTGAGATTTCTGGCCATTACCCAGAGTCAGGTGTCGGTCATACCCACCCTCATTGCTTTAATTGCTAGAACTGAACAATTACCTAAAATACCAAAGAAAATTCACCTCTGGTGGCTTCACAGAAACTCTAGATCATATATCGAGCAAATCCAGAAAATCAGATAGGATATTAATTATCAACATAAAAGCACACAAGTAACCAGCCAGAACTAATTATCATATTCAGTCACGTGTTGGTTTATGGCTAGAAGAACAAGCTAACCAAAGTCTCTTGGGAGAAAAAGGGAAGGGGTATGAAAAATATTTGGAGTTAAGAAGAATGACATTTGTGAGTAATAAGGGAGGCAAGAAATTGGAGATGGTGATGTGGGAGTGATAGGGGGCTGGTGAGAGGGAACTTTGAAAGGGAAGAAGGAAGATAAAAGCCCATGATTAAGCTGCAAACGAACAGATTCGGGCAAACAAGAATCTTTGAAAGACTGTACTTTCTCACAGCATTTGGCTTGAAGTCTCTTTCATAATCACGTATTTTGTACGCTTCCCAGTCTTCTGGTCTGAAGTGTCAGGCATTCCTGGAGGGCTCTCTTCTCCTACTGAATGACCACATACAAGCCGGAGAGGAGCATCTATTTAAATCCAGATGAGGTGTCCTTTGGCCAGAGCTCTGTGGGGCGGGAGCTTTGTCTTCCCTGACTGTATCCCTGAGCAGTGCGCTTGCTCACGGCCCATTTCGTAGTTATAAAATGCGCTTTTCCACCCTATCAGTTCAACATCTCAGAAATGGGATTGCAGCTGACCCCAGCTGTCATTTTTTAATTGGCAGTGTTTTTCCCAGTAGTAGTATAAAATAATGGTATCTTTTTTTTTTAAGATTTTATTTATTTATTTGACAGAGAGAGAGAGAGAGATCACAAATAGGCAGAGAGGCAGGCAGAGAGAGAGGAGCAGAGAGCCCGATGCGGGCCTTGATCCCAGCACCCTGAGATCATGACCTGAGCCGAAGGCAGAGGCTTTAACCCACTGAGCCACCCAGGCGCCCTAAAATAATGGTATCTTAACAGCAATGATGACATAGATGGCATGAAGTGTGGAGGTCAGTGCTCGGTGATTATTTGTTGAATGAATGCATGCAATAACATATCTGCTGGGCTCTAGTTCAGATAAAAGAGAAATACTTACGGTTGGCCCTGGATTGTGCAATGGCCACCGACTAGTTCAAGTGGGGGGTTGGCCTGTGGTTGTCGCGGCTGAGCACATCACTGCTGTGTACTTTCCCTTCAGTGGAGCTGACAGGTGGCTTTGTTCATTTTCTCAAGCAAAATGTTGAACCGGTGAAGACAGACCCTAGATAAGTCAGGTTTAAAATAATAAGCACAACTTTTTCCTTAATTATCTAGAAAATTGCTTAATGTTCTACTACAGGATTGTACATCCACCAATATCCCTCTTGAAAATTCATGAAGATACATTGGTAGAAGAGCCATGATTTCTTCCTTTTTCCCAATAGAACATGCTGTAGGTTACATTAGGATAAAGTGTGTTTTTTATAAATCAGGAGGCCCTTCTACATCATCAGCACCATCACCAACATCTTTAGAGGAGTTCTCAACCTACTGAAAAGACAAGTACACATGGGTGCATTTCCTACACTTCAAGTTTCACAATCCACTTTCCGGATATCAACTTGTGTAGGTGAAGTTACACCCTTAACTTCATTGTGTGAAATACTCTGCTGTTTTATAGTGGTCAGATCTCAATGTGGTTTGGTCTCACTTTTATGGAAGTTTTGAATCTGATTTTGATATGGTGCCAGGATCTATTACCCACTTCTTTGTGGGAACAGGGAGGGGAAACCCATGTAAACATTTTCAAGTGTCAAAGCCTGAGGTGGGAAGAGGGCAATATTTAAATATTGCTCACTGTGCTAGGATAAAGCCTTTACATGAAAAGTATCCAGATTATTATAATATGTAAAATACTGGGAGGGCCTCCAGTATGCGCCCATTTTAATCAGTGGTGGTTTTAACTTCTAAATTATCTGATAAGTGTGTTGAGGACATTCCCAAGGGAAGAAACATCATTTTTGGCTTAGAGAAAATATTTATGCATTTGCCAGAGAGCTTGAATTTTGAAAATACGTAGCACTGTTGCATATATATGTATAAAATACACTATTGGAAGGCAGACTGTTACATCCTATGTGGAAATGTGGATACATATATAAAGGAAAATGAAAATAAATTAGAGCATTACAAAAGTGCTTATCAGCCTGTGGCATTTAACACATCTCATTTATGCAGTATTTTTTCCTATAATAATTTGATGTTTACATCTGAATACATAAAAATAAATAGCATGGAAAAATAAAGTTGTGATGAAATATTTATTTTCATTTCTCCTTAGCATTTTGATTTTTAGACAGTGTTCTGACTGTCATCCAATCAGCCAGGTTGGAAACTGAGCTCCATCGGTGGTGGCAGCCGGTCCTGATAATTCAAACCCAAAAAACCTTTTCTCGAGGGATATATTCTTCCTGGTTAATTTGGTCTGAATAGATTTTTATATCTTTAATTTATTCTTTTGTATACACTGCGTGAAGACAATGTCGATAACACAGTGCGATGTCTATAAAGATTTAAAAGCTTTTTAAAAAATCTGGGCATTTAGGTCATGGACACACATCTGACAAGGGGGCATGAGTGTGAGAGTAGGAGGTTATAGTATGTGTGTGTGACCCAGATTTTGAAGACAGTCGTCTTTCTCCAGTGCTGTGCTTAAAAGTCATGTGTTGCAGTGCAAACAATGTGTAAAATGTGGATCCTTCTCATAAGGAGTTTATAAACAAACTGTCCTTATATGAACAATGAACTTCCAGTGAATAGCAAAGTGCCAGATGGGTGGTATGCTGATTAGAGAATAGAAATACATATTAAAGTCTTCTGTATGCAGTAAGGAAGTGAAGGGATGGGAAGAGATGGTGGGACGGAGTCATCAGGAGTAGATGCTCAGAGGAGGTGAGGACTGGGCTGGTCTTTGGAGGGTGAGTGCGCCATAGAATGGTATCCCAGAGAAAGACAAGACTGTGTGGGGAATGATGATGAGGGAGGTAAGCAGACAGCACATGGTGGAGGGGAGGGGCGGGGGTAGTAGAGAGGCTGCCGGATATGCCAGGTGAGAGGCGTTAACTTGATAGGTTGTTGTCAGATAATAAAAACAGTGAGAAACAGGCAGCTAATTTTACATTTGGTGTTTTAGGATGTGGGGCTCTGTCATAGGTACCTGAGCCAGGAAGTACTATTATGAAAGCAGTGCTTTTACAGGTTGGAGGACGGGAGTGGGGAGACTTCTGGAAGGTGGTTAGTATGGTCCAGGCACACGGCGATGAGGACAAAGGCTTCTCACAGCTGGAAAGGCAAGAGACGGCAGATGGCTGGCCAAAAATGTTGGTCACCAAGTTCTTATGACCGTGCTAATATAAATAACAGGCAAAGATTTCATCTCAAGCCAATTTTCTTGTAAATTTAGATTTCGGATAACAGTCTTAATTGAGTAAGTAGCCAGTTGTGGTCGGTGGCAAAAACAAGATCAAAGTAGAAGCAAGACCCTGACGTTTCAAATATTTGTGATCCAGGGTGATTCAGGGATCAGTGTGATCGGAACTGTAAAAACACAAACTAGGGAGAAAAAAAGGTTCTTAAATTTAGATTATTTAAAGATAGGTAGACCCTCCATTAACAAGAAGGTAATAATCCCTTCCCTTAGAGAACAGAGGCGGTGTGGTGTCTGTGCCCCGGACTCACATGGACTTGGTCCACTTCCTAGCTGTTTGATCACCAGCTTTGTCGTCTTGCGAAAGTCAGTTTCTGCACCTGTCAAACAGATAATAGCTGTGTAGGATCGATGTCTAATCTAAATGAGATAATACATATAAAATGCCTGGCATATAATAAGCAGTCAATAAAGGTAGCTAATAAAGGGAATAAAATCCCTCTTCAGTACTCAACTTTTAAGAGAAGGAAGGAAATGCCAATTAATAAAATCCGCACGACTCTTCAGAATCCTTTTATTTATTTATTTATTTATTTGAGTACAGTTGATGCAATATTACATTAGATTCAGGTATACAGCATAGTGTGGTCAGGCAACTCTGTACGTATGCTATGCTCAACCACAAGAGTAGAGTCCCCCCCCTTTTTTTTTAAATGAAGACAAAAATCTTATAGATAGCTTTTGATTGAATGGACTTGGCTTATTTTTCATACCTTGCATGTCCAGGATTCTAGAAGGAGAACTGGTGTTTATTCAGTAATGACCCTAAAAATTTTAAAGATCTCCATTAAATAAAAAACATTTTATTAAATATATTGAGTTTACTAAGATAAAACATTAAATGAATAGCCACTGGCTTTGGGGGAAAAAGTCTCATACAAAAAGACTTTGCTATTTAATTCCTCAAGTTGAAATTTTTATAATTCTATATTCCTAGTTATTCTAATGACCTGACCATTTAGAACTCCACTTTTCTTTTAGAAATGAACACCGTCACCCACTTCATTGGCCATCTTCTTTGTTCATATGCTTATAACTTTCAGTATATATCAAATTAGGCACATAATTATTGATTTAATAAGCCAGTTTTCCTTTGGTCTGATTTAGCTGCCTGGAATATATTTGGGACCTGTTAACAGTTGTAAAAATGAAAAACAAAGAAACAAATTTCCAAAACAGTGTGAGCAAAAACCTCATATAGTGAACATGAGAAAGCTGGAGAGTGTGTGCCCTGGGCTAGAACTTCTCTTTGAAATAGTTGGGCTGCCCCCACAGAGATTATCAAGGTCACGTTCAAGATTAAAATGAGCTATGGGACAATGAATTGCCCGTTACAACAGAAAAACATGCAAACAGTAAATGAGACCTAATGTCTTTCCTTGTGCCCTGATTTTTTTCTCTCTCTGAGCCTAATATACCTAGTTAGTCTAATTTAGTTTTAGCTTTAGTTATGCTTTCTAAAATTACAGTGTGTGTGAGGATTGGAATTTTTTTCTTCCAGCAGGAATGAGGGTATACATAAAATGCTTTTCTCCCTCCCGCTGGGAACAGTGAGTCACGTATCTCCCTGCTCTCTCTCTGTGTCTAGTCGGTCCGCTCTGGGGTTGCCTCTCACAGGCTCGGTGATGGGGACCAGCAGCCTTGCAGCCTTGTATCTAGGAGACTGGCTCTTAACATCCTCAAAGTGTTAGCCCCAGCAAACAATGAAAGTACAATCCTTTCTTTTTAAATTGTGCAACTAACCACACAGTTATATTTAGATTTGGAAGTACAGTTGAAAAAAAATGTGGTTGAATCTACTGTTTTTAAAAAAAATGACCACAATACGTGGGTTTACATTTTCAGTTTTCTATTGCAAGAAGGAATTGACGGGACTATTAAGGGTGCTGATGGTTAGAGCAGAAGCCTGGGAGTAGATAAAAGTTCTGGAATCAGTTCTCCTTCATTCTCAATAGCTATCATCACCATCTCTTTGGCTTATCCAGGCCAAGCGTTAACATGTCTAATGTTAACTGTTTCCAAAACCTAAATAGAGAACTGTATGCAAGTGCCACACACTATCATGCTTTCTTCATGGCCCACACCATTGATTCCTTCCATTGTTTGGTCAGCAAGCTTTTATTGAGTCCCTACTATGTGCAGGGCACCAGGTCAGCCTGGATGGGTACGAAATGGACTACATTTTCACAGAATTCTACCCCTCACTTTATAAGATCTTTCTACATTTGCTTTATATTTTATATATATACTATATAGATAGATTCTTGCTATAAGGTCTTCTTTATAAAGCTTTGAGTAGGTGCTCAAGAAATACTTACTGTAGCAATGAATGGACAAACCATACCGGTGTGGCTCCCAGTTGGCACTTCTCCACAGCCGGCCCAGACGCCAAGGTCTCCCCTGTGTCTAGGGAGTTGTCAGGAATGTCTGGAATGCGGCGCATTGGCTGAGTTGAGTTCCTTTCTGACACATTTCTGAGTTGTCCAGTTGCCTGGGCAGAAGGAACAGTGGCAGAACGTGTGGGAGCCACTTACGGGCTCTGAGGACTATCTGTGGCCACTCCCAGAGCTATGGCACACCTCCACCTGCCCCCCTCCCCCCACCGCCGACCCCAAAATCTCAGGTTTGTGTCCCAAGTGAGAGAATAGAGAATTCTCCAGAGAGAATTCTCTGGAAAGAATTTCCTCCGAATCACATTTAACTCCCTGTAATTCATGTTTATGTTTGAATTTAACTACTAGGGAAGGTATCAAAAGTAGTACTCAAGGTATTAGAGTGAAAAACAGGTATTTTTTAAATTCCTTTTGAATTCCGTACATGAAGATTTTAAGTGAAAGAATGATTTCAGAAACACCACTACATTCCTAGGTTTAAGGATAGCCAGCCGAGCTTCCAGAATGCCTCCCCCCACCTCCAACCCCCATTCCTATCTCGTTTTCTCTCAGGTGACTTTCACACAAAATGGCAGTGGGTGTAAGGTATAGTTTTCTCTGGAACCCTCATTCTGCTGCATCGGCCCCACAGAATTGTCATACTTCTTTTTGAAATAGAACTACACAAAGTCTTGGATTTTATTGCAGAATTTAATACCAATAATTACTTAAAATTTAATGAATTTCACTACTGACTTAATTGCTTTTGAGTAGTTCCACTTAACTTATTAAAGAGAAGCAAGGACATATTCATTTAATGAGCAGCAGAAGTCTTGCCCTCACATCTGCCTACATTCTCTTTTCAATTAATCAATTATAGTCCGATGGTGTGTAATTACACATTAAGAAAGTTATTGGATATCTCAGCATGCCCGTCCCGGAGGGCTCATGAATACACTAATATAACACACCTGTAATGACCTGCGCTCAGATCTGCAAATTATACTCATTTCTCTCTCGCCTTTTCTCTCTCTTTGCTAAATTAAGATGAGCGCAATTACCATTAACTTTTTGAGTCTCATCTAGTCAACGTGATATAGAGAGAGAAAGTGAAAGAGAAAGACCGACTGAAAAGTAAAAATGGAAAAAAGAGACTTTATCTCAAGTGTAAATAACCTGCATTTTGAAATTAGCTCCCGGAGACCCGGTCCTCGCGAGCTATGGCAGATTTTCGGAGAGGCAGTGGTTGTCCTTTTCAACTGTGTCTACCGAATCATAATTAATGCTTGTGAAAAAACAGACCGGCATCATTTGAACTCAGATAGTGACTTGCTTTTCACCTTCCTTCAATCTCCTGTTGAGAGAAATAGGAAAACAGGAAAACCTTTTGAAATCACATTCGGGCAAATTTGCTAGGCTTGTTTCAAATCAAATCAAAGTCTGGAACTGGTCCCCGTGCAGGAGTGCTAAGCCTCAGCATAGCAACTAAGCCACGTTAAAAAAAAAAAAAAAGAAAGAAAAAAGAAAGAAAGAAAGAAAGGAAAGAGAGAAAAAAGACCCCATTAAAAATTCACCACAAACAAAGAGCAAATTTTACTACATTAATGGCCTAAAGGCTCTGGTTGTGTGAAGAGTCTATTCTAGTGTGTCCTTCTGATTTATGCTAAATCAGTCAAACTCAACAAGAACTTCTTGATCCAAATTATATACTAAGAGGCATTCGAAATGCCTAAACTAACCAAGTGATTTTAAGCAAAATGCCCTGTTAAAATAAGCTTTAGATGTCTGCACAACTCCAACTCAAGAAGCAATCTGTTGACATTTTCGGCAAATGCTATCTTAGTTGGAGAGAGACAGCAGTGGTTTCTTCAGAGGATTCTTTGGAGGGAAGTGCTTCCTCTCCCTTTCCCCCATCTCCTCCCCCCCCCCACAAAAACCCTGCTTCTATTATTCGGTCACCGAGGTGCTGACAAGGTTGCATCTCCTGTGATTGATGGCTGTCCATCAGAAGAGAAAGAAGGATACTTTGATACTAAGCTAGCAAATGTTCATGGACATGCAAATGATTGTGGTGAGCCTTCCTGGTAGGGAAGGATTTGCTTTGTTGATGTTTTTAACTCTACGGCCAGTTTTGGGCATTTTGTGTGTGCATGGGCCGAGCACACCCCACAGTCCCTTGGGCCAAGCCTGCGTCTCCGTGTGTCTCCCGGGGATGCCCCGGACTCCGCCGCTGGCCCCGAACAGAGAATGTATGTTAGTGACAGAGGCTGTCCGTGTGCTTTCAGGGTGTGTCCCTTCCTGGCCCTCCTGGCCCGTCGGGACAAATGTCTCTGCCCAGGGGGCTGTCTTCCTGTGTGGGCTCCATTTGTGGCATCCATGGGCCTCCGTGGGGTTGAATTGTAAATAGTGGCCACCACATAAAACTGGCCATCTGTACCCCTGTGGGTAGTGGGACGGAACACAAAAAAGATTTATTCCAGGAATATGAACTGATGTTTATAGACATGCTGGGGCTGGCTTTTAAAACACAGTGGAAAACTGTCTCAAAAGCAATTTGAGTACCACGTAATAGAAGCCTGAAAAAAGTGCTTTGGGAGCATGAAGGAAACCTCTGTGCCTGGGGAGATGTTCCAAGCTGGTACGTCCACCCCAGTCCCCTTCACCCGGAACTGTGACATACCATCAGGTCTCATCGCCAGTGTCTGGGAAAGCAGGGCCAGAAGGAGGAGGAGGCTACAGCTCTCATGCTTTGGGGGCCTGGAGTCCCCCCAACCCCTGTAATAATTGCTTGAAAACTAGAGGGTAAGGAGATAAGTTTTGGATTGAGCAAATTGAATTGCCACAGGCAACTTTCCTTATTTGCTGGCCTGGGATTCAGGACTGTATTTGGAGATGTCCTTTGTTGGGGGCATCATATGCACAGGCAGACAAGGGCACCTGAGCTATCCGAGTGATGACCACATGTCCCAGGATTTGCACCACCTTCCCAATTTCACACTACTGTTGGTTTTCATCAGTTGTTGCTCTACAAATGGGTTCAGGTGCCCAGCATTTGGAAATAGTGTGACTCATTTTAAAACACTACGAATTATTGACCTATTTAATCCCCATCGTATGAACTGGGAGTAGTTTTTGCTATCTATAATACACATATGAAATATAAAGTCATAAACAGGTTCACAAATAATCGAGCTAAGTGGGATTGACAGTTTCTAGTGTTCCATAAGTAGCCCTTTGCCGTTTGCTTGCTGATTTTGTTGTCTTTGAATGCTTGTTAACAGATACAGCAGCCTTGGCCTGTGAACTGAGTCCTTTTCTACTGAATTTGGGTAATTCTTATTTATGTGTGCTGCACTGATTGTCTTGTGATGTGTTTATTTCCCTGCTCACATTTCCCTGTTCTGGAGACCTGACCACTCTGTTTAGGAAGGGAGTGCATCTAAAACTCAACCCGCATCTTCACCCCCACTCAAACCCAAACCCCTATTGCCACCTGTCTCTCCTCTCTACCTCCTTTCCTCCGGAATTCAGAAGGGTGTGGGCAGGGAGTAGGGTTGTTCTCTCAGCTTTTACCACCCTCTGTCTAGGAGGGCGACACCTAGCGATGTGTGGTCAAATAACGCCCTCCACGTTGGCCTTGAAGTTGGGTCCTGCATCTGGACCCAGGCCTGCAGATTGTGCCAACATTTTGGGGCCCGTGAGTTTGCTGTTTTAGATTCTTGAGCCAGACTCCAGCGTGTGTGTGTGTGTGTGTGTGTGTGTGTGTGTGTGTGCGCGCGCGCACGCGCGTGTGTCCTTGTGTGCATGCATGGGTGAATTCAGCAACTTTTACTGAAGGTTCAAGTTAGTAAAGGCCTTTTAAATCACAGTACTATGAAAAGCTTAAATATGACACTCCAGTTCACGAAAGTTCTTAGGTCACCAGAATTTTCTCTCTGGCTGAATTTCCATGCAGGTTCTAGTCATCTGTCAGCCTGCTCAGACTCATCCTCCCCTCTCCAACTTCCTTCTCTCACCTCTGTGCTGGCTCACGCCCCCTGCTCAGTTTCCCTCATCTTTTCCTCCTGAACAGTCCAGCCATCTGCCACACAAGCTTTAGGCTGCCTGTATTCTCTGGGTACATTTCTCTTTCCATCTTACATATTACATACTATAATAACTTTTTTGAAGTCCCAGTGGGACTACGGCAAGTCAAAGGAGGGCTGATGCCCCAGAATGTTAAACACTAGGCAGCTGCAGACCCATTTGGGGCGAGTGGGGCTGCAGTGGGGACCCCAGAGGTGGGGAAGCTCAAGGGTTCCTGCCTCTTGCTCCATTAGCCGCCTTTGTCCTACCAGAGATTATCCTGTCATAGCTAAATCTTGAAAGCTTCTAATTAAAGCTGAGGAAAATATAGAGGACAAAACCATAACTTTGCAAAATCAGTGCATTAACATTTCTTTCCAGTGGTCTGGGAGAAGACAAAAGTGATCTGATTGCAATAGCTGCTTTATTGGGTCCAGCTTATAGACAGTGTGTCCTCAGAAGATGAGCCCCAGTCTCTGAGAATATTCCAAGAAGTGCAAAGCTCCAGGATCCTGGTATGGTTCCCAGACTGCCCCTGGTTCCAGGAAGCAAACCCAAATCTTTCCTCAGACCGTGTGCCCTAGCTTGGGGTTCAGAAAATATGGTCCCCTTGACTTTGGGCTGATCCTCCAAGCCCAACTCGCCTATGGCCCCTCAATACTCAAAATGTGGTCCACCCTCCGGCAGTGGGGACCCCACCTGGGCCCCTGGTAGGAATGCAGGGGTACTGAATCTGAACCTGCATTTTAAAAAGATCCAGGGGATTCATGTGCACACTGAGATTAGAGAAGCCCTGGGCTAGGTAGGGTATGATGATCAATTTTTATCCTGCAAATGTGGGTCTGCTTCTGTAGGCCTCTTAGCATTATAGGACACATGCCTGTGACACACTCAGCCATGCACAGCCCGGGCTCCAACCCCATGCCGCCAGAATCTCTTTCACAGCCATTGAGAAATTTACTGTGTACAACAGGTAGAATCTTACCTTAAAAGAGAATGTTGCCGGAAGCATCCAGAAAGAGCAGGCTGAGGGCGAGTGAAGGCAGGTATGCCATGGCGATGGGGGGCACAGCCACAGGCCAATGCAGCTCCCCAGGAAGTTCAGCGGCTGCTTTACCACCTCTGCGTATTTGAAGTCTGAGCCTTAGAGCTCCGATTTAGAAAGAAGAGGTGAGGCAGCTAAAGGGTTACTAAATCCCAAATTGCCTCCAGTGCCTGAAATTTGGGCTTCATTGTTTAAGCCCTAGAACAAAAAGAGAGGGTCCTCACCTCACAGCTTGCTTTAGGGGAGGTGGCCAAGGTGGTGGGGTGGTGGGGTGGGGTCCCCAGGCTGGGTTGGGTAAAGGATGCGGGGCTGGCCTTTGCACCAGGATCCACCCCCCTTGCTTTCTGCCTGCAGGACCAGGAAGGGCTAGACTTGGCTGGCCTCTCTTTGCTCAGGCAGATGGCCGTGCACTATGGGAAGGGTAGCCAGGGCAATCCCAGAGCCATGACTTCAAAGGAGATGCCTACAGTGGTGCCCAACTCGGGGCGTCTCGCCACTCTTGTCCCTCCCATCCCTCCCACCATGTGCACTGAATAGGCGAGGGAGCTTAGCACATGGCAGATGGGGAGGCCTTGGGTTTCTTGTAGTCTGGAGACAGAGTCTGTTGTCTACACCAAGAAAGGGGACTATGGGGAGAATATGTCAAGGGATTGGGGCCAGCGAGCATTTGACCTTAAGTCCAGTCCCAGGGATGTGCTCTGGATGATTCTATTGATATGGCTATTGTACATTCTCCAGGATGCCTGTTTTCAGATGTTCTGCTGGTCGTCACTATAAATCGTCAAGATGACCTGGGGCTCCAGCTGTACTTCCCCATCTGTCTTATACGCCCTACACATGGCAGAATAAATATTGGTCAGATCAAGTGTCCTGGTATTTTTCAGGCAATTGGTGACCATTTATTGCACAACAGGAAACAGACAGTTCATTTAAAAGATCATGTCCGTGGCCACCTGGAATTTCTGGGACAGACCCAATGTAAACTAGTCTGGCCTGTTATCATGAGGCTCCCAAGGAACACTGATGTACCTCCAGCTGGACCGTCATGATCTGTTGCTCATGTCAAATACTGGCATTATTGTAGACAAAAATTAAGTTAATGCATATAATTTCTTTCCATTTCAGAGTTTCTCTCCTAATAATTCTTAA
The DNA here is from genome assembly GCA_002007465.1 of Ailurus styani. Taxonomy (NCBI): domain Eukaryota; kingdom Metazoa; phylum Chordata; class Mammalia; order Carnivora; family Ailuridae; genus Ailurus; species Ailurus styani. Next base: position 2,668,004 of record LNAC01000039.1, read on the forward strand.
GCCTTTGGTACCTATTGTAGCAGCAGGTGCTAGCCCTCGACAAACTGAAGAAACAATAGGAAAAAAACCCCAAATAAATACTGAAGATTTCAGGAGGAGATGATCACTTGTAGTTCAAGCCCTCTTGTGTGTGTGGGAGTATGTGGCTGGCGGTGGGATTTTCTTGATGACCTATATGTAGTACCATCAATATAGTCATTTTCTGGGTATGCTTTGTTTTTAATCCGAATGCTAGAATGAACCATATCAGCATTTCATAGGGGATCTATAGGAGCTTTGCCTTCTGAGCAGGTGTAAGAGACTCTGTGTCAGTCCAGGGTCCTAATGGCTGCAGGAGCTTTGGACCTCTTTATATAGGACCAGTTCTAGAGAGAGGTGGGTTGGTCTGTAGTCATGAATATGCTATGATTTGAGGGGCTACTCAAGTAGAAGGGACAGACCACCTACTCACTTGAAATTCCACCATTCGGTGCTATTTTCTTTGGGTTTTGATGTTATCTGAGGTAAAAACCTTGGATTGACATCTGGGGCTTTTTTGCTGGAGATCGGGGCCCTGAAAGGATGTAACCAATGGGCAGACAGACTGATGAAGATGAGGTGGCACAAACATCTTACTCCCAACACCTCATAGTTCTATTCAGACAAGGGTCTTGTCTCTCCCTTGACCACCGGGGTGGCAGAGCAAGATGCTGTCAGTGATTTAATTGGAGTTTTTGCGTTGTTGCCTCCCTTCATCTCAGAGTTTCCTAAGTGGCAAACTGTGGACTAGGGCATGATGAGTGAGGACATTATAAAGATATTTTATGTGGCAGCATAAGGTCCCGAGTCCTTTCTCGGGAAAGATGATCTTTTCTTTCTGGGACTATATCGTTTCTAGCTGTGTGGTATTAAAATGTCCTTTTTCTTTTCTTTTTTTTTACAAATGAAATGGCAGTGACAATAAATAGTAATTTTTAAAAAGTCTTTAGGCAAAAATAATTCAGGGGACTGACATAGGGTGGCAAGCCTAAAATCTGTTTTTGAGCTCTTACTGACTACAGAATTCAAAGCCAGGAAAACACTGACTAGTGCCTGGTGACCTCACTGTAGACAAGGTCATCTTTTTTTAAACGAAAGCTTTCTTATGTTTCCAAGTGTTCTCCATCAGATACTATGTGCAAGGTCTTCAGGAGATAACCTAAAAGGTAGGTGCTGCCCTCCAAGAGCTGAGAATCTGGAACAGGCAGGACAAGAACTCAAGTGACATCAGAAATTATAGTGACCTGAGCTTCGAGCAAGGGAAAAAGTGGCAAAGAGGGGTCCCAGAGATAAATCACATCTGACTGGGGAGAGGGAATCAGGTGGGTCTTCCAGATTTGACTTCAGAAAGCTCTTTAGGCAGACAGAGAAAAGAGGGCCATCCATCACCTTTGATCTGGTCTTCATCTCTCTTTCCACAGAAAAACCTAGGGAGTATCCTCAAACACGGTCCTTCTCCCACTCCTCCCCCTCCCCCACCCCGAGCTATTCAGTTTCATGAAAAGTGAAGGTCTACTGTGTCACTTAGACCTGTGATTTCAGCAGGTTATTGATTACACATCTCACCAGTAAACAACAACAACAACAACAACTAAAAAACAAGAAAACACTAGATGTTCTAGTATTTTCTTCCACGACATCAGTGGATCATGTTTGCACCTGCTGGGGTACCCCACCCCACATTGAAGATCACCACTCTAGAGATGTGTGCATAGGCTGTTAGAGGAAACTGGATTTTATACTAGCTCTTGTAGATAAGAAAAGCCCCAAGATGTGTACTGTTAAGGCTACACATCCTCTTCCTGAGCAAATACTGTAAGTACGTTAGCATCTAGGGATGGTAGAGAGAAATGACGGAACAACTGTGAAGCACAATGTGGAGATTCTTTGTCATGGATCCCCTTGTAGTATGGAACTTGTATTTACCACAAAGGTAGTTGATGTATTCCCTAGGACCTCTCTACTTGATTCTGAGGAGTTTTGGGGTTGAAGTAGTACATGGTATGAGCAACCCTGGTACCACCTGGCTCCATGAGGCATTAAGAACCACAGGTAGAACGAGGAGGACATGGGTTCTGGGGAGGCCTGAGGTGGGGGAAGCCTCGCACCCCGCACATCACTACTATTCCTAGAGAGGATTAAACTAGGAGGGCAGCGCTAAGTCACGACTGGCCAGTTGGGCCATGACCTGAAAATGCTGCCCAGTGTTCCAGGTCTCGATCATTAGGCACTCTTGGAGACATTCCTGGCCAGGTGCTTCTAGTCCTAGGAGGATTCCACCATAGACACACATCTCCAGTTTCCATAAGCCAAGTTGGGGCTCACAGAGGCTCACTTCATAGGAATTCATTGGCAGACATCTCTCTCTTAGTCACATCTCCTCTCCCAGTTGGAGTTCACCTGCACGGCCACACAGGCTGTGAGCTCTGGGGAAAACCGAGAAAGCACTCAATACTCCAGCAAACCTCTATCAAGCACATGTGTGTCAGGCACTCAGCCAAAGCTGGGAGCAGAAGGAGAATGAGGCAGAGGCTTCCCTTCCCACAGAGGGGGGAAAGCTGTCTGGGGCCCTTTGGAGCCTGACAGCTGGGCCAGGACTGCAGGGCTGGTCCATCTTCCTTTCTGGGGGAGAAGGAGCCATAACACTCACTCCTCCGGACTGTCTCTTGTCAAACATTTCAGCCAGAATGCTCGCTAGCTCCTGAAGAGGAGGGTGCATCCGGGAGGACAGGCCTGCAGGGGCAGCAGGGAGTGAGGAGGAGGGGCCTGGGGAAGAAGGACACAGCGTCTCTGAGCAGCCAGGAGACCTGGGAGCCAACCCGTGGCCTTTGCTTCACTCGCAAAGTGGGCAGGCTCCACTCGCCGTAGATAATCTGAATCCGAAGCCCTGGGAGTCCGGCCCAGCGAGAAAGCTCCTTGAGTGATTCCAGGCTTTCAGGTCCGGTTCCAACAAGATCTTCTGGCTGATTCTGCGAACACCTAAAGCCCCTACGCCCTTTGTTCCAATCCCTCCCCCTATCTCCCTCTTTCTTTCCCTCTGGGCGCCAGCCCCCACCCCCCACTCGCTCGCTCACACCATGGGCAGGGGAAAGGAATAGAAAATGATAAAGGCAATGGGATACTTGCCTTAAGAAGAGTTGAACATGTGCTCAGAATGCATCATTACTGTGGTTACCAGGAGCTAGGTGTGAATTTCATACCTAGAAAACAAAATTCTTCCAGCTCAGGAGGGAGCAGGCTATCTGTCTGCTTGGCTGCTGCCAAGTGTGTCCCAACACAGAAGGCTCGCCCTCAGGTTTTGCTTCTCAGCCTGCCTAGCTAATCCCACTGGGCTCCTTTTCCACTTCTGGTCCAATGATTCTGCCCCTTGTAGCTGCCCCAGGTCCCTCTTCACTAAAGACCTGGGAGGCAGCGGCCTGTGATAATAACTAAGAAGCGATGAGATGTCTTTGTGGGACTGTCTGAGCCCCGTGTGTTTATTATTGTTCAGAATGCCGTTCTCCCAGGAAAGGGGGAGGGGAAGGGTCCCTGGTGGAGCCAAAGAACTGTAATCTTCTTCGGGAAAGAAAGAAAAGGGCCAGCAAAAGCAACAAAAACTTCCTGCAGATGTGGAGTTTGAAGGAATCCAGGGAAAGCAAGCTTATTTTTAGCAGGAGTAAGAGAGCAAACTGTGATCGGCGCCACGGGCTGCTGTCACTAACATTTGGCTATAAGCAACATTTTCATATTTAAACATGACAGCCCTCCAAATTGAAAGGAACCAACATGCTAAGGAAAAGCTGTCGGTTTCGCTCAGCCTGGTGGGGGGACCCGCACTGCGTGCGGTCTAGCCTGGCCAGGCATCAGGTTCACCTGTGTCGCCGTGGCTATTTCCACGTCCGCCACCAACGGCAGGCCACTCCACGGCAGTGACGGGGATGCTGTTCTTTCCGGGTGTAAAAGCCGTGCAGTGTTACCTCTGTAGGGAAAAGGCCCAGCACACTTTGCTTAATTAAGCATGTCTGTGTGGAAATACAACACTCAAATGAGCAGGAATAAAAATATATTAAATTTGGAGAAGTTAAGTAATACCATCGGGAAAACCAGTGAACTCAAGGTGAACCCAAGAATGTCAAAAAAGAGAATCCCAGAAATGTGAGCTCTTCAGCAATTTACTCGACCCCAAATGAGACGTATGCATTACATCCTCCCAGCCCCATAGGAGTATCTTGCCCAGATCAATATCACAGAGCCTGGCACTCAAGTTCTTTTGAAACTTTAAGCAGCAAGCACTTTTCTAAGTTCTATCTGAAAACACTTCACTGTGAGTTTGGCAAGTTCGGATTGCAGGGTGGGGCAGGATTCCCAAGGACAAGGCCCAGAAGATAAACTTCATCACTTACCCACTCGCCCCTTCGGACATACACCTGTGTCTACCCCGCTGAAGTTGGTGTTAATTACTGGCACCCCTACTGGTCGGTGGTGGCTCAAAACTGAGTGAGAGTAAAAAGAGGTTTAAAAAAACCGCGGGGCAGAACTGACAGCCTCAGGTCAGTCTGGACGTGGCTGGTCTTGATTTCCAGCCAGTGAATGCACAGAAGTTTGAGTTTCTCTGGACAATCCACAAAGCAAAGCAGGATGAGAAGAGAGTTTGAAGGGTTTGCTTAGCCTCTCTGGGCATAGGGTACTGGTTTCAAAATGTGGTCCCCAGACCAGTCACATCAGCATCCCCTGGGAACTTGTTAGAAACGCAATTTCAGGACCCCGTCCCAGACTCACTGAAACAGAGACTCTGGGGGTGCACCTCCGGGAATTTGGGGGATTAATTTTTTTCCTATATTGTGGTAAAATGTGCATCTCATAACATTTGCCATTTTAACCATTTTAGGTGTACGATTCTGTGTCACTCTTAATGTCGTACAACCATCCCCACTATTTCTGAAACTTTTTCATCATCCCAAACGGAAACTTTAGCATTGTTGAACAATAACCCCTCACTCCCCTCTCCCACCATAACTTCTAGCCTACTTTCTGTCTTTATGGATTTGCCTATTCTAGATACTGCGTACAAGAGAAATCGTACAATATGTGGTCTTTTTTGTCTGGCTTCTTTCAATCTGTATGACGGTTCGGGGTCCATCCGTGTTGTGGCATGTATCAGTACTTCATTCCCTTTTACGGCCGAATAATTTTTCATTGTATGTCTATGCCACATTTTATTTATCCACTCATCTGTTGATGGACACTTGGGTGGTTTCTACCCTTTGGCTATTGTGAATAATGCTGCAATGAACATTGGTGTACAAATATCTGGAATCTGTGTTATAATAAGGCCTCCAGGTGATTCTGATGCATAGTCAAGTCGGAGAAGCCCTGGCCCAGAGCCCCAGAGCGTCTGCATGCAGGGGCTCAGGACACTCAGAGGCGGGGGGCACCCTACATCCATCCCATGCTATTTCTGCTGCAAAGGTCAATATGTAGAGCTTCTCAAGGGTCCTTCTAGGACTGATCCCAGAAGAAAAATGCCTGTCCAGGTTATGGATTCTCCTTGACTTTGCTTCAAGGCTGATACCTCAAAATATTTCAGAGGGATGGCAGAAAAACATTTATTAAAAGTGCATAACCAGGGCACCTGGGTGGTTTAGCTCAGTGGGCTAAAGCCTCTGCTTTCGGCTCAGGTCATGATCTCAGTGTCCTGGGATCGAGGCCGCATTGGGCTCTCTGCTCAGCGGGGAGCCTGCTTCCTCCTCTCCCTGTCTCTCTGCCTGCCTCTCTGCCTACTTGTAATTTCTCTCTCTGTCAAATAAATAAATAAAATATTTAAAAAAAAGTGCATAACCATTAGGTTGTTGTTGATGGGAGTTTCACACAGTATCTTATGTCACTCCTTAACTGCCTCGGTATTAGCGATGACAAGGACCCACTGTACTTCTGTCTGTAGAAATCAGGTCTTTTTCCCTGACAATTGTAGAGGTAGTAAGTGGGAAAGAAAGAAGAAAGAATGTGTTTGCCCTAAGTTCACAGATACTTGGCTAATGTTTGATGACTGTTGTCTTAAGAATTCATAGGCCTGGGGTGCCTGGGTGGCTCAGTCGGTTAAATGTCTGCCTTCAGCTCTGGTCATGATCCCGGGTCCTGGGATCGAGCCCCGCGTCGGGCTCCTTGCTCTGCGGGGAGTCTGCTTCTCCCTCTCCCACTACCTGCCACTCTGCCTACTTGTGCTCTCTCTCTGTCAAATGGATAAATAAAATCCTTAAAAAAAAAAAATTGCAGGCCCCAATACCTTATTCTCAGCTGTTTAACTCCTTCCTATTCAGAGAGGTTACATGACCTGCTTGTGGTTTTACAGCTAGAAAATGACAAAGTGGGGGTTAGAATCCAGGTCTCAGTCCAAAGATGCTGAATAAATCAATTCCTACTGGCTGCTGGTGGTTTAAAATACTACCCCTTTGGGGGTATTTGGATTTTTAACAGAGGAATCCTAGATATGTAATATTTTAACCTGAAGAAATAAATCTTTAAAGGTAGACTGTCATGGCTGAGGAAGAGGAAGGCAGATCTCTCCAGCAACCACAAAATCACATCATCTAGTCTCCTGGAAGTTCAGCTCTGCTCATCCCTGGAAGGCAGCTTTAGAGGGTGTTGTGTTTCCCCTGGGTGTCACAAATTGAGAATGAAATGAAGGTGAGATGAAGGTACTCTGGGCTGTGGTGGCCTGGAAGTCATGACGCCTCAAGGACAATAGAAGTGACTGAGGATGTCTCTCCTGGGGACACATACCCCCATTGCCAAATATATGAAGGGCAGTCGTGTAGACAAGGAAGCAGCCATGCTGAGTGGCCCTGAGGGGGATGACCAGGCCTATGGGGAGGGGTTGCAGGAAGGCAGACCCCATCTCAGGATCAGGAAGAGTTTGCTAACAAGAGTAGGATGGGCACCCTTGTGAAGTAGTGAGCTCCCCACTGGCAGATGCATCCCAGTTGAGTCAGACGACCAGCTGAGCATACTGTAGCAGGGCTCTCTGCACTGCTTGGGAGGTGGGATGAAATGACTTTCTGGTGTCAGTTCAGCTCCTAGGCATTATGACCTTGAACTTCCAAAAGTTGCTGAATTGTGAAATGCGGAATGCTAAACCAGTATCCAAAGGGAATTTGAGAGTGATCTATCATTTTCACTGTTTAAAGTATGCTCCCCCCTTTTAAATAAAAAAGTCGTTTAGCATCATTGATGGAAAATTTTGAAATATTTAGACTTAATTACTCTTTGGGGATTTTGTCTCCTGTTTACAAATTCAGACGAGCATTCATTTGAATACCTTCTGATAACTGCGTACTACTCTGGCCTATTGGCATTTCCCCTTTTGTATGATAATTCAGAAACTCAAAATGGAGCTGCTCCATGGATAAGGATTTGGGGAGCTAACAAAGCAGGAAAGATTCAGCTGGAGTCTGAGGTACATGCATGGACTGTGTTATCATTCTTGCTACTGCATTCGGCTCACATTAGTGAGGTCTGAGGATTTGGATGGTTGGCATGATTGTGGTCTCCAGGTATCTGAAGGACGTTGGCACCTAAGAAGGAAGGCATTCATTTATTAATAGAGACAAGGGGTTTAATTACGGTAGGGAATCGTGGAATGAAATTAAGGAAAGAAAGATTTAGAGCGAATATTAGTGGGGTACTTCCAAGCAATGGATTTATGAAGCTTTTAGATATTTTCTGGGGGAATGCTATGCTTTGTTTTCCAAGTCACTCAGAAATCAGAGGGACAGAGGCTGAGGTAATCTGGAGGGCACCGTGGCCTCTGGGGATGAGGCAGACGCAGAAAGCTTCACTGCCTCTGCTTTCCCCCGGTCTTATAGCACGAAAGCTCAGTGGCCGATCGAGCCCCTTCTGAATGACTTCTGTCCACCTATAACAAGCGCTTAAAACCAGGAGTTATTCAGGGGATGGTGGCTTCCCAAAGGGGAAACCTGCCGCCAGACTCAGAGGACAGCTCTGGAGAGAATGCGGGGCTGGGCAGGTGCCCGATTTCTGCCATTTCTCTGCTCGCTTGTTAGTCCTGCCTCTAGAGGGAAGAAAGAGGAGGCTACGCCCATTCCTGGGACTGGTGGGAATGGATCTTGAAACTCTGGGTGAAAAGGAGCCGCCCGCTCCAGGGAGAATTGAACACTGCTGGTTGAGGAGGAAGGCAGCCTCAGCATGGCAGAACCTTCGATAAGCCCGGAGCTTTTCTTTTCCTCCAGAGCGTTTTCCCAGCACGCTGGGGACTGACTTGTCCTCACTGTCTAGTACGGATGGCTCTCGCAGGGTGGTCCCGGCGTCCAGGGCCCGCCCATCACTGTGTAGGTCCTGCAGCCTTCCTGGACCAGCCGGGCTGGCACGACACATTGTCTGGAGGGTGCACAGGACCCCAGGCTTCCTTGTGAGACTAATTAGGGACATTTGCATTTAGGCATTTTGCATGAGCCATTCAATAGTACTGACAGGTAAAACAATATACTGACATTTGGTAGAGATTTTTATGTTTAATCTCCTGGGAGTGGCTGATCTGCCCTCTTCCTCTGTGGTCATAGAGGGGGGAAGCTGGAAGGGCCCTTTTTCTGTAATACAGGTAGCTCCTGTGTAATTTTCTGCTTTGAATCTGACATCTTTTTGTATGAAGTGAAAAGGTGTTTTACTCTTTAAAACAGTCCATGGAGGCTCGGTGCTGCTAGCTTTGTCTTAAAAGGGAATCAGATTCTCAACTCGAAACCAAATTGGAGACTGTTCTAGGCGTGCTCTGCAAGGGGCCGAGTACAGACACAGGTCTGATGATTACCTCGACTGCAGAAACAGTGGGGTCCACAATCCGCAGAGTGGTGGGCACTTGCTGTGATGGTTCTCCTATCCTTGGGTTTGGAGGCTCCTTAATTGTCCTGCCTGGCTTAGAATCCCAGTTCCACTGAAGTCTGACCGCAGGCTGTCCACTGTTGCAGTCGGGCAGTTGAGAAGACCCCATCTCTGTGCTCAGGGAGTTCTGTCTTTGAGCTGGAAGAGGACAGCCCAGCAGCAAAACCCGGGCCAGAGACCCCCAGCAGCAGAGAGAAGGGCCCCCGGGGAGCTGCTGACGGGGATGATGAAATGGGAGGAGGGGAGGACACAGCCAAAACCCCAGGAGCCTTGCCCAGGAGAGTGGCTGCCGGGCACTGGGGGAGAAGGCTTGTCGGCTTGAGGGCACTGTGTAGGGCAAGGTTAGCCCTTAATGAGGTTTTTATGTGTGCTCCTGTGTTTGCATTTTTATGCTGGAGTCTCATCACAGTGTGGGGTGACATCCAAGGAAACGCTCACATGCCTTCCACATCCATATCCTGACCCCGGTTCTGAGGAGGGCAGGGTCCCTCCCTCCAGAGAGCTTGAGGGGTGTTATAAAACTCTCCAAAGAAGATTAATTTGGATTCTTGCTAGTTTAAAAAGTCACTGTAATGCTGAGGAAAGCGTAAGTGTGCTGAAAGATGGAGGGGGCCGCCTTCTAAAAGGTGGGATAATTATGGGATAGGATGGGGCCAGCGCCATATTTACTGTTAGTGAGTGGCCAAGGCGGTTTAAACTAGGAACGCAGTTGTCTGTCTCGGTGGGACTCCCGTGTACGGAGTGTCAAGCTGCAGGAAGTCCAGCTGATGTAAATAGATTAATATTTAAAAAGTAATACAGAAGGATGAGGTTCCAAACATGTAACGTTTAATTATTAAAAACTCATAATGGGATTCCAATCCAAACTCACGTCTCATGTCTCACTGGTGCTCAGCAAAAAGCTCAATTAGCGGGCGCCTGGGTGGCTCAGTGGGTTAAAGCCTCTGCTTTCGGCCCAGGTCATGATCTCAGGGTCCTGGGATCGAGGCCCACGTCGGGCTCTCTGCTCCGCAGGGAGCCTGCTTCCCCCTCTCTCTCTCTGCCTGCCTCTCTGCCTCCTTGTGATCTCTCTCCCGCTGTGAAATAAATAAATAAAATCTTTAAAAAAAAAAAAAAAAAAAAGCTCAATTAGCCAACGTGCCTGCTCACTGCACGACTCATTGTGACTGTCACAGGCCTGTGTTCTCTCGAAGTCTCTAGCAACAGGGGTGTAGATGGAGGCTTAGGTAGTGGTATGCTTTCTCATTAGATAATTGTCAAAGCCTTTTCTTGTCACGTGGATGGCTAACATGACTGTATGCTGTCAAGAGGACTTAGAAAAGAATTTGCCTTGCTTCCAACTGGTGGGGCTCAAGAGAGTCGGGTTACCTCTTAGAAACCATGGTATCGGGCCATCCGCACTTACCGTTGGGTTTATCAGGCCGTGAAGTATGTGTTACAGGAGGCAGGTGTCTGATTCGAAGAACTTACTTAGGCCAGGGATAGTTAATCACCCATTTCCCCTTGGAGACCGTGGTTCTTCTGGCCCTTTAGGATACTTGTGTCACTCACTCCTGATAAGGGTGACTTTGCCTGGAGGCCTGTGGCAGAGAATGGCCCAGGGAAGAGATAAAATGCTTGATGGGACTCAGAGTAGAATAAATTCTCAGAGACCCATCGATTTTACTTCAAAATCAGTGTGCCAGCAAGGCTTGCTGAGGGAGTGTCTCTTGATTCGATATTTTTATTAGGCAGGACCGGTAAGACCCTCCCCTGTGTCTACATATGAAGACACCGACGTGCCATCTATGGTTGTACCTGAAGAGTTGGCCGCCTTGGTTGTGGTGGCTTGTTCATGAGACACTCGTGCGTTTGTCTGTCACGCAGAAAAGGCAGTGGTGTGACCCGAAACGCTGTTGGGTGGAGCCTCAGGGTTTGGAACAGTCACATGGCAGGTAACGGTATTCATGACATCCTGCCGGGCCTGTGGGCTGTGTGGGGTGGCTAGAACTGAGAGGACAGAAATTGAGTTTGTAGTGACTGCAGAAGCTGAAACCACAGGCTGAAATGTAATAGCGGCTAGGCCTGGGGGAGCACAGGAAACTGATGAGGGCTGAGAAAAGTGCGACAAGGGGCTGCATAACCTTGACTCCTGGCAGGATGGAGCCTGCTGACAGGCAGAAGGACGCAGGCGTGGGAAATCACCTTTCCCGTCTCCTGTGGTTTGGTTGACAACCAACAGTTGCATAGGCAACCCTCCCCATGTGCGGGATGGTACACCGGGGCGTGAAAGTTCCACAAGACTCGGACCCAGCACCACAGAGACTTCAGGGCTAAGGCTTAGGTTTCCTGCCTCTGTCTTATGTGCAGCCAAATCATTAAGTAGCATTTTCCAAAGTGTTTCTCCATAGGATTCTGCTAGGAAAAAAAAAAAAGAATTCTATTTTTGTGAAGTTGAGGAAACTCTGGATTAATGAAGTTAAACATTTTTTTTTTTTTTTTCTGGAGAACTCAGACGAGGCTTAAATATGGCAACGAGCATTTCACAGACTGACTTGGCCATAGAATCCATTTGCAGGAGCAGGACACGGATGGGATGAGAGTTTCCCAGAAGACCCTACAGGCAATAGAAAGTTGGGTAGGAACAGTCCGTGAGAAGAGGGCAGTTGCGGTGGGCTCAGGGACAGAAGGGGACCTGATGTGACAATCACATTTCCTTTCTGTGGTGACCCTCTGAAACAGTGCTGGTGTGGAGAGGCATATGTGAGAGGCACGCCCTGGTGTCAGTTTCCTGCTTCTGTGGGCTGAAGCTAGTAATGTGCTGTAGAGGGCTTCTTCAGCAACGGGGCAAGGATCCTGAGGATCATTCAAGGACTTTGAAGTCACTACCCATTCCCAGGTTTTCCTCATCCTTCCATAGAGAGTGATACTTGACAGAGCTGTAGTAAGGATTAAATTGGAGAAAGTATGTAAAGCTGGGGTAGGTTCTTGGTCTTCCTAAAGTCATAGAGCCTCGCTATAATAAGCCCAAGGAAATAAGCCCGAAGGGAGTAGCCACGGCAGCTTATGCTCATGGAGCATGGGGAGTTGTTCTGGAATCAAAGACGGTCCCACAGTACTAACAGGTGGGCATCGAGGCTGCCTTACTGTCCCCCTGGGTGCAAGCATCATTGCTTCCTGCTTTAGCACTTAGTCTTTAAGGACTTGGAGCTCCCTGACACTTGACTTCTCCTCCTGCCACTTCGGTCCTCTTTTCCCCACTCCACCTTGTGACCTCTCCTGTTCCTTGGCTCCTGCTTACTGCCTGTCCTCGGTGGTCCTCTGGCTTTATTCCCATAAGCACTCTCCCCACCACTGCTTTGTCTCTGGGAGTTATCTTAATGCCCGCCTTCCCAAGGAAGGAATACCTAATTGGTTTGTTGGATTCCTCTGTCTTCGTTAGGCAGAGTCAGACCAAGGTCTTGAGGTGTCCTTGGAGCCAGTGAGCTGTGGCCATAGCAGGCACTTGGCATCTAGCGGGTTCCATTCTGATACAAAGCTAGTTAATAAACAGTTCTTTCCCTCCTCCTCCTTCTTTCCTTCCCTGTTCTTCCCAACTCCTGCACGTGCTAGTCTATACCACGTGCCTGCCTTGAGGTACCAGCATATTCTCAGTACTGCCCGTTATCTCACTGTGAGATGCTAAGTACTAGAAGAGAGGCCTGGCCTCACATATTTAGATTACTCCTCAAATATGCTTGTCTTTTGTATCTTACCACTTCTGAGGCCCATTGCACAGACTGTCTGGATTAGGTAGCTCTGTCATGCTCACTTCTCTTCACCCAGGAGCCAAGAGTCCAGTTGTACAATGGCTCAAAATGGAAGTATTCCTCTCCATTTCATTGCCTTCGTCAGAGTAATCCAAAGAATGATGCAGTTAGTTATACAAGGATTCTGAGATGGGGGCTTTTACCCAAACACTTGACAAATGGTATAAAATTGTTGCTAGTCTTAATTTATCTCTAAAATAAAACATATTATCTGGCTGCTTGTCTCTCTCTCTCTGTCTCTCTACTTTTTAAAGATTTATTTATCTGAGAGCGAGAGAGCGAGAGAGAGAGAGAGAGAGAGAGAGAGAGAGAGAGAGAGAGAGTGTGTGTGAGCAAGCACAGGTGGGAGGGACAGGGAGAGAGAGTCCCAAGCAGACTCCACGCTGAGCACAGAGCCCAATTCGGGGCTCGATCTCACAACCTAAGATGAGGACCTGAGCATAAGAAACCGAGTTGGATGCTTAACCTGCTGCACCACCCAGGTGCTCCTGGCTGCTTGTCTATTTACAGACTTCTTGTGAATGGTATTGTGACAGTGTCTATTGAGTCAGTTGAATTTACTGGAAGAAAGGACTTATATGAATAACAGGTGTGTTTCCACATATAGGAACACATATCTTTGTCCCAGCTGTCCTGCTTCATACCATTTAGCACTTCAGATGTTAAAGCTGGATGGGGAGATTGGGTCGAGCTAACCCAGGATCTGCTTATGAGAACAGAGCTGTAAGAGGGATGGTCAGTGGGGAGTCTAGCTTTGGTGGAGTTTTGGCTTTTAACCAGGTGGTTGGCAAGGCAGGATGGCTAATTTCGTGGAACAAAGATGGAAGAGAACCAGGCAAAACAACAGTACACAAACATCCAGGAAGCTTTTTAGAAACAAAGGAACCAACGTGTAGATCCAGAATCAGAACCAGCCCAGCTCGTGCCTCTTAGATACTTAAGAAACTGCCACCAAGTGGGTATTCTCACAGGTTTTAATTAACTAAAAACACAAGACAATAGGCATCTGAAATTATTTCTTTCCCCCAAGTTTGTACCCAGCATCCCAGGCCTTTTGAATTTGCAGCATTGTGTACCAGATGCCATAAATGTCACATTTGTGTGTGACTAAGCATAAGGTATTCCATTGGTGACTCTGGCCCAGGCGACTGGTGCTGGCCTGAAGCTGAGCCTAGGGCTAAAACATCCGCAGTGAGCCTAAGACCACAACCTGGCCCGCAAACCTCCTCATTACTGCAATTATGTTGCTGTCAAACACTCCACAAGCCATTGGAAAGAGTGGAGAATTTGGGGGTCAAGTGTTTTGTTGATTTCGGTTTCTGGGTTTTATTTTTGTGGTGTGCTTTTTTACTTTGAAGTACACATCACAGGAAAATTCATAGTGGTGGATTTTCTCTTTGTTTTTGTAACTGAGATTTAATAGAAGAATATGGGTAAATAAGAGTAGAGTGTAGGTAGACCAGTTGGCTCTGTGCTTTGTTTTATACATCTAAAGGTGCTTCTTATACATTTGTAATCAAAAAATGAAAATATCTATATTTATATGACACCTTATCTTTTTCAGAGTGCTTCCATTCGCATTATTTGTTTTGATCCTCACAGCAGAACTTGAAGGGAGACAGAGGCTACAAGGGCACAGAAATACAACCCAAAGTTACAGGGTGGGCAGGAGATGGGTCTTCTGGTTCCTAGCTCACCACTTTCCTCGCCAAACCATGCTGCTTCCCAAGTGAAGAGTAAAAGCCTGGGCCATTGGTTGAAGATTGGGAAGACTGTATTTAGAGATTTAAGGTTCTCATCAAGAAAAATTTAAATTGTGAGGTAGGGAAGAGAGGCAAAACTATTCAATAAACCTGTAAAACTGGCCACACGGAAATCAGCAGGTGTGATACAGGAAGAGATGGGATAGTGAAGAAGGGACCAGTCCTTCTCAAGAGTAAACAGTCATGAGCAGGAATAAACAAATGGCTTCTGACATCTCTCTACCAAGGCAGAGAGTGGGAAGGGCCGAGTTACCCTGGATTGTAGGCACAAAAAGATAAAAATGATCTCAGAGATACTACTGAGATTTGGAGGGTTTTTTTTTTTTTGATTTTTTTTTTTGTGTGTGTGCCTAGACTAGAGCTAACATGAAGAACTAAAATATAAAACAATGTGCCCCCCCCAACATATCCAATAGGTGGGTAAAATTCAGGAAAATACATCCTTGCATGGCAATCCATGCACTTCAGAGGAAATGTAAGATGGGAATTTGAGGAAAATAAAAAGAAACACCAAAAGAATTATTTTGGAGTATTGAATACAAAAATCTGAAGCAGACATTAAAGACAGATTATTTAGCAAGGAAGCAAGAAATGGGACAGCTTACCTAGGTATCTACTAAGAATTTCATTCTCTTAAAAATGGAGTAACCGGGGCGCCTGGGTGGCTCAGTTGTTAACTGTCTGCCTTCGGCTCAGGTCATGATCCCAGGGTCCCGAGATCAAGTCCCACATCAGGCTCCCTGCTCTGCAGGAAAGCCTGCTTCTCCCTCTTCCACTCCTCTGCTGGTGTTCCCTCTTTTGCTGTATCTCTCTCTGTCAAATAAATTTTAAAAATCTTTAAAAAAACAAAACAAAACAAAGTAACTGACCTCTCTTCTCATGTCTTGTTGATAGTTCTGAGAAAGTAGAGAAACAGTGAGGAGAATCTTAATTTGACCACCATTTGGTTAATATGGAGGAGAGCTGCTTAGTGTGTGGATGGAGAGGGGAAGTGACCCAACTATCTTGGACTGTGCAGTGGAGAGGGAGAGAATGCTCAATATGACCAGCCACATTTCCTACAATTTAGAAAAGCAGATTTTGTTTAAGTTCCAAGGAAGGGTGGATTTAGCCCACAATCAGAGACTCAGTGTAGTTGTAGGGGTGAAGGAGCAACATGAGGGGTGGGAAATTCCGAAAATGAATTCTCAGTCAAAAAGGCTAGGATGCATAGGGGCTGAACCCTTGGGGGGAACTCCCCAGAGTAATAAAGGGAGCTTTTATAGGGCTATGTTCATGAAAGGAGCAGAAGGAGAGTTGGATAGATCAATATTTAGAGCAAATGGTTAATATTTAACAAAAGCAGGTGAGAAAGCAGGGCTGGGCAACTTTTTATTTGGTTTCTTTTCATTGTCTCCATAAAGAGAATGTTCTTGAGACTGGATTGGACAGATACCATAAAGAAGCCTATGAATTCCACATTGTGGGCAAAGAGCTAGGCAGAGAGCACCTGCTATGCTCAGCAAATTTAGATCTCTGAGCCCCTATGAGGGAATTTGTAGATAATTTCATATCTACTTTTGTATAATCTTTGCTCTATCATGATAAATGGGAGAGGCTTTAAAAAGACAGAAAAAGGACAAATGTTAACCAAATTTTCAAAATTGGGAAAGAGTTTCTCATTTCTGAAACTCTAGACCCAGTAAACTAGATGGCTTACCCTCAAAAATCCTTGAATATATCATTAAACAAATGATTGATGAGCACTTAGGAGAAAAGGGTTTTTGTTGACCAGAAGCTCAGAGTGAGGCAAGCAGTGTGGCAGAGAGAAAGAGGATGGGTTGCAAGTTCTGGATCTGGATCCTGGCTCCACCATTTGTAGACTGTGAGAGCTTCGGGAAACCACATCATCTCTTTGAAGCTTTGTTTCCTCATTTTCAAGTGAAATGGGAAAAACAGTAGCTCCTTTATAAGTTTGTTGCCAGAATTAAAGGAGATAAGTGAAAGCTTCAAGCTTGGTACATAACAGTTACACTGTGAATGTTTGTTGTTAAAGAGCGAAGACCTTACAGCGGGATATGGCTGCTAAAAAAAAGAAAAGCACATGCATTCTTGGGTGGTATTAGTGGAGGTATAGTGTTCTATAAGAGGGAGAGGAGAGTTCCCTGGACTCTATGCCGGTCAGGCTGCTGCATTCCATTCTGGGCTCCACCCTTTGAGAGGGGCATTACCAAAGTGAAGTGTATGCCTCGGTACAAGGCACAGGAGGACAGACAGGACAGGAGGGCTCTGGGAACTTGCCCTCCTGGAGAATGGACACAGGAACTGGGTGGGGGGGTGTTTAAAAATAACAATCCAAGGAAACTATGATGGCTTTTTTTAAGTATTCGACAGGCTGAGATTGAGAAGAGGAGTTGGCCTGTACTAGGAGACCCTGGTGAACAGAACGGCTGTCAGTGGGTGGACGAGATGGGGATGTGAAGTGGTTAAGCTTTTTGATAGTCAGAACTGTCCATCAACAGAATAGGCTACCTTAAGTGAGGCTGCATAGGGCTCTGCAATTGTATTGCAGTTGTCTATAGAAGGCCACCGAAAATTCATTGCAAAGGAGACCGATCCCTGTGGTGTGAATCACTCTTTGGCTGTTGATGTATCTGGATGGTTCTCCCTGTCACCGGAAGTCGGAGTGCTGCCGGGAAGACAGTCTGTGTATGTGTAGAAGGGAACCCAAGCTCACTGGGGGAGTCAGGTTGGGCTTGACCTGTGAAGTTCTTTAGAGGACTAAATTCTGGAATTCAAAATGAGGTTATTATCAAATATTAGCAAACTACCTTCATCCTGTGGCTTTAAAAGAAAATGCAAAAATCCTTGAGGTAGCGGGGGGGGGGGGCGCAATATGGCCTCTGAAGCCAGACAGATCTAAGTTAGAATCTGGATCTGCCATCTATTACCTGCGCAGATAATCTTGGGCATGTTATTTAATCTCCCTAAATCCCAGTTATCCAGGTGATAAGGGACTTGTGGAGATTAAGCGAGGTAATCCACATAACAGGGTCCAGCATGCCTACTAATGCTTAAATAGTGCTAGCTATCGTTAGTCCTAAATTCTTATTACAACAAATCGGGGCTTCTGGCAGGCACTATAATACACGTCATAACTTTTGATGACGTGTCCTGGAGACATTTGAGGATTGGGCAGAGGTGGACACGAGGGGCTTAAGCGGGGACAACCCTGAGCATGCACAGGTAGGAGCTGGTTCAGTTTGTAACCCAGGGAGCCAAGAAATGTGCATGAGACTGTTAAAAGGGGATTGAATGAGGCTGTGCAAGTAAAGCTCTTAGCTGCATGTCTGACAGGTTCCAAATACAGGGTTGGTAAGTGAATGAGAGTTTACCAGGAGTAGCTACGAGCCTCCAAGAAGCAGCCAGAAGATGGGCTGGTTCTTTCTTCCTGGTATGTGTCTCGGGGACCGCTGTCACTATCGATGAGCTCATCTCACAGCTGAGCACCTGAGGCTCAGAGTGATTAGGTGCGTGGCCCCACCAGGACCTGGAGAATGGAGGAGTGGACCCGCTGATCTCTAAGATTCTTTTCAGGGCTTGATTTCATTGCTCTGAGATCCCTTGGGTTATTTCTGTGTCCTCTCAGGGCAGTAACTGGAAAACAGAGAGGCAGACATTTGGCACCAGGTAGACCAGATGTTCTAGCATTTGAATTTTTGTAGTTTCCATTCGGATGACTTGTGTTAGGAAGATGTAAGTTGCATTTATTCAACAGAAATGAAGCAGAGAGTTTTGTGATGATATGCTAATGCTCTTAGACAAGCTAGCACGTCAGACCAAAGGGAAAAATCGCCTTCCTCTCAATCATGTGTTTGGCTGTGAGGATGACCCACGGTCACTGAATACAGGCCAGAATTCCATCTCTTGCTTTGGCTGTAGAAACATACTTGGGTCAGTAATGAGCCATTTGTCAACGCTCATTGAGGTCCTGCAAACCAAGCCCATCTCTTCCCTGCTTGACAGAGTTCATGGCACATGTGCAAAAGAAGGACCTTGCCCTGGTCACTTGGGCCAAGACTTCTGAAATCCAGCTCAATATATATACAAAGAATGTGAGTCACAGTATAAAGTTCCTACAGGCCAGTTTTCTAAGGCGATTTTCAGTTCTAACAAAGATGCTCGTTGGCCTCTCCTTGAGTTCCAGATCCTATGTGAGAAACGAGAGAGGAGAGGGGAGAGAGAGCCCAAACTACAAAGCAAAACACAAAACCGAATAAGATCCATAAATAAAAAGAACTATGTAGCAAACATCATCATGCTGAAATCTAAACCGGCAGAAAGTTTATTTTGAACATGAACTTCTCCATGAATTTGCTTTAAAAACAACAACAACAACAACAAACCCCAGCTCTTGCTGGTTCTCAATCCCTCTCCTGATTTCTGGGTGGCTTTGCAAAAATCTATGGCTAGGCCATCTTTTTCCTTCCTTCACTCTCCAATCCAACTTTGCAAGCAAACTTGGAATGGTGAGTTGGGTCCCCGAATCAGGTTTTGGTGCACCCCTCCCCGCTCCATGGGGGCTCGTCCTCACATGCGTTCTCCCATGCAGGGCTTGGGGCATCCTGTCTGAAAGGCCTGTGTTACTGTGGCTTTTGGCCTTTCCGCGTAATGAGTCAAGCAGATCGCTCATCAACTCTGTTTTTTAATAAAACATGAATAGCACAGTTTATGGCTTCCACTATTCAAACAGCAGTTGAGCCGGGGAGGAATTCTTCTTTTTAATGGTCCGAACACTCATTTCCAAGCAGCCGTGCTGCTTTGTCAAGCTTTTGCCTGAATTAGAGAATGACTTGGCCTTGGAAAAAGAGGACTCGGCAGGAGCCGTCTAGAGTCTTCTCAGGATGGTGGTCATCTGGGTATAGAACCATGGGCTTGGTTCCCTGCAGACAGCCCCCCTGTGACCCCGGGACTGTCTCCTAGGAAGTTGGGTCGGGAGGCTGGTGTCTGTAAGGTACAGCAGGCATTGCCTGGAGAGAAATACACTCTATTCTCTCTCAAAGACACACAGGCTCAAGGGAAAGCTGTGCCTGGCAATTACCCGTTCCTTACCAACATTGCCATAGAAACATCCTCCCATTAGTTAAAATGAACCTAAACATATGGGATGTTCCTGGGACATCAGCAACCATGAGGGAGGCAGGCTGGGGACTGAAAAAAATGCACTGTGCAGCAAGCCGGGTGATCTGTCGGGCACACAGGCATGCTCGTTACTACTGTTAGTCCATTTCACAGAGGAAAAAACTGAAGCTGAGATTTTCCTAAATTGTACTGCTAGTAAACAACGGAGCCCAGAATCAAACCCACGTCTTCTGATTCTGAATCCCAGGTGATTTCCATAGTATTCTTTGCTGCCCGAAGGCATGGAATTAGGGCCCCAATGGAGGCGGTGCCTAACCCCAAAAAACAGTTGCTGGGATCATGGGACCCCCGGGTCAGGCTGGAAGCAGGTTTCTAGGTGGGGTCAGCTTGAGGCTCTCCACTCATGTGGTGAGGTCACTACAGGTAGGGCAGACCCCCAACTCTAACAGCACTGATCGTCTGCCACATTTAACAGGCCAAGACCCAGAGAACCACCCTCTTAGGGCAAGCTACAATTTCATTTAAGTACCTGTAACTTCTGAGCTGCTACGTGGGTGCTATATTTGTGCAGAGTCAGGAGCACATGGAGATTTTTATTTTGTTTTTCAAATTGTTGATGGCATTTGGGGGATTGCTAATATCATTTTATTGTTCCATTGCTACAATTGTCTTTGCCCAGATAAGAAAGATTTCAGCGAAAGGGTTTCTTAATTAAATACTGCCTCATGCCAGATTACCACTCAGAAGGCGGCAGTGGGTTCCATTAAAGGGTGAACTTCACTCCCACAGTCGACAGCTGATTAATGTGTTAATTAGGAACCCTGACCGCCTCCCCAGTCACCCGCATCTTCTCTTAAGCCCAGCAGAATGTATATATTATGCCCATGTGGGTAACCTCATGGCATACTTTGGCTTTGACTTTGGACGTTTATATAAAAATAAAGGCTCAGTTGCCAACATGAATAGCTTTCTTTCTTTCCAGGGGAAATACAAGATGGAAAGAGTTATAGGAACCAGAAGTCCTGCCTTCCAGTTTTCTTCTATCAAGAGCAAGTGATATTTCTGCTGAGGCAGTGTCTTTTGAGTAGTTTAGCGGGTGTAGGTTGCCACACATTTATATCACAGGAAAGGAGTGAATCCATCAGGCCACTGAGCTTATAAGTACGACCCTGGCAGCCAGCCACCAAAATATAAATACTCTAAATGGACTAAAGGAAATGTTCATTCTGTTGTTTAGAATTGGACACATCCCAGGAAGGTAAATTTAATCTTTTTGAGGACCGCTGTTAGAGGGTTGAATGGAATACGCATTTGTTTATCTCCTTTGTGATCTTTTTGTCTTCCTGGTGATACATTATGTATTTGTGATACGAAGCATTTCAGCTGTCTTGCTCAATGGCATTGCATTAGCTGATTGTTCAGCCCCCAGATTGCCATCGTTAAACGGCTTCAGCTTCAGCTCTGTCCAATCTGGGACCTGTTAGGGAGAGAAGTGGAACCAAAGAGGCCAGATTCCAACAGAAACAAAGCTGGGGTGGAATTAGGGGGAACTCATTCCAGAGCCCAGTGAGTTGAGCTCTGCACTTCTTAATCTTTATCTTTTAAAATATCTGAAGGAATTCTGGTACTTCTTGGCATAATAAGAAAAAAAACTAATGCCTCAAAAAGTTAAAAAAAAAAAATTTAGAGCCGCTTGTGGAAAAAGAAAGGAAGAATACCCCATAACAGGCAATTCAGAAAACCATAGTTTATGAGACACATGCTGTGTATTTCATGGATATGCAAATGTTATTTTATTAAAGAGAGAGATCTGTAGTACATATTTTCACCTATCACATCTTAAGTAATCAGCTCAGGCTCCTATGATGAAATTTTTAATTACCAGAAGTGTGTCATTAGTTAGATGTGGAATGAATGATGGTACTGTGTTTTATTGCCTCACATGATATAGCCATTTGTGCCATAAATTCATTGACCTCATCTTAAATGATGTGTCCTGTAAGACAGACTTGATTCATTATTTCTTAAGTGACAGGTTTTTTTCTCTAGTAATTTTTTGCTTCATCAGAAAGATTGCTTTTCTGTGTTTTTAGGTCAGTGTTCTGAACTGAAACTTAATAAGGCAAGAAGAAATCACACATATCCACACTCACATTACCCAAAAGGAGACAGTCACAAACTTTTCACACTATTACCTAAATGTTTTAGGATGTTGCAGAAAATGAAGTTGTAAACATTACTCCTTTGCTTTAACTAGAAAGTTTGACGCAATAGAATTTTGCTTTAAAACTTTGATGTCTGAAATTCTTTTTATGTGGAAATAGATAAAATGTGGTGGAGAATTCCCATTTGATAATTGGGATGGATCTATGAACGTTCCTTATTCATCACTGAATTATTAAAAGTGAAGGAAGTGAAGGAAGGGAGAACATTTAAGTTATATTTAGATTATTTTTTGTTACTCCACTTGAAAATATTTATTTAGCTTGAGGAAACAGAGGAATCCTCTGGAGGCAAATAATTCAATCTGGCAATTTAAAAACCAATTAAGGATTTCAGAAAACTCTTTCCCCTTATGGTTAAAAAATAAGATCCAAAAGAAGTATGCCAGAAAATTTGGCATATTATTTTAATTAGTTTAATTCATTGATAATACTTTTTAGTTCATGATTAAAGAAGCTATATTTGATCTTTTCCTTCAAGCTTACAAATTTACATTTTAGGCTTTCTATGGGTCTCTAATATTGAAACAGAATTGGGTGGCTTTATTTCATACAGGGATTTAAATGTCACATCATTACATATTAGCTTTATAAAAACGATCAGGTTTAAAAAAAAACTTACTTGCCTCAAGGTTTAACTACTAGTTTATTTAACCATTATCTAGATAAGAATTTTCAAGGTCTGATGGATTTTGTGTGTTTCTTTTCATCAGAGGCAATTCCGCACTTACCTGTAAACTTGCAGACATCTCACCTATGATTAAAAAAAAAATTCCTGTAATTCTAGAGAAACCTGAAAATACTGTACCAAAATGCAGAAGTATATTAGCATTGAAATTATTCTTCTTATAACAAGGATTTTTGAAAGGGTAATTTGATATGAGACTACACAAAAAACGAATGTGTGCCAATAAATGTCTGTTACTCAGTCTCACGCCTGGCAGTATATGACCTGCAAATATCAGTGGAGAAAAAAATGAGAAGTAAGAGAGTGGATTTACACATACAAACCCACATCTGCCACAAGTGTGTACATCCCCAGTCACACACTAGCATGCCACAACTGTTTACAGTCAAGGAAAGCTGAGAGTTAAATGAGATGAGTAATCAAATGCCCAGCATATGTTGTTTTTGCATTGTTGATGTGACCAATTGTGATTAAAAGTTATCATCTTTTAATGCTATCAGTTTACCATGGTTAAAAAAAAAAACGCACCAACAACGGAACAACAGACACCCTCCTCAACAAAAACAAGGTCCCATTTAGAGCAATATTGGAACCAATGCTTTATGGAGGAGAGCCTTGAATTCAGTGAACTCACCATTGCACTGCATTTCGGAATTCTTCCTCCGCTGCTGTATGGATTGAGTGCTAAGAAAATGATTTTTTAAAAAAAGGAAAGAAAGAAAGATAGAAAAAGAAAAAAGAAAAAGAAAAAAAATTGCGTGCGTAATTTCCAGTCAAAAAAGTAAGGCACTGAAAGAACTACTGAAAATTTTGACATCTGTTTATCTGTTTATAGCTATGGCAAGATTACTCATATTAATTCTTGTTTAAAATGCCATATGAAGGAAAGACATTTGTGCAAACAAGAGTCATATTTGAATTGTAGATCATGTCTTCACCATCTGTGAGAGCTGATGGTGTTGCAAAATTAATGTGTTAATGAAATCACAATAATTTCTCCAAAGTAATGGGTTCTGAAGCCGAGAATGACTATTTTTTGAACTTTGATGTCTAGTGATTTCCAATTGGGAAAAGCTCTCAGCCTTTAATTAGTTCTGCAGCCCAACTTTAAAATAAATTTGGTGATATCTTTCTTTTGCCAGGAGTAGATTTGAAGGGGGGGAAGAAGCCATAACAACTTTTGGAAAACGTTCTCTGGTGTTTGAAAAGTTGTTAAATAAGACTGCCTGCCAAGAAATGTCACCAAAAATTCTGACTACTGAGAGCGAGTGGGCAAACAGCTCAAAAAATAATTCTAGCTTGCTGCAACATCACAGGTTGGGAATAGCTAAACCTCACACAGACTTCATGACTAATTCCAAGTTTCCCTTTGGAAGCCAGACATAATGATGTTCCGCGCTTTGTGTTATTGGTTAACACAGCACAACCTTTCCAACTGCATTATTGAACACAGTCAATAGTGTAAAGTACTATGCGTGAGGAGAATTTTATGGGGCTGTATTTCAAAGGCCGCGGAACTTCCCGGAGAATCCTCCTCTCACAACCATTGACATTTACACTTCCAACGAGCCTCCTGGACAGGTGAAAATATGTGGGCAGGGAGATGTATGCCTTTCTGTCAGATCCACCTTTACGTTGAGCTTAACGGGCCCAACTACCACTGTTTGGGGTGGTTGTTGAATTGTTTTTAATGGAAGATGGTGATAATTGCTATTCCCAGGAGTTACTATTTAAAAAGCAAGTCTGACTTCCAAGGAGAAAGCATTTGACAAACATTTAAGAATGTTACCTTTCAGACAGAAACCCTTCAGCCTGTTTGGAAAATGGTGATAAAGTTTGACAGAACCTCTATGTGAAATATGAAACGCGGTCTACCAGAGGAAATGGCTTATCTTGTTTTCTTTTTATTGCTGTGTTGTAGGTATGTGACTGGTGTAAGCACATAAGACACACAAAAGAATACCTGGATTTTGGGGACGGGGAAAGAAGGCTTCAGTTCTGCAGTGCAAAATGTCTCAATCAATACAAAATGGACATTTTCTACAAAGAGACACAGGCCAATCTTCCAGCTGGGCTGTGCAGCACATTACACCCTCCCATGGAAAATAAAGCAGAAGGCACCGGGGTGCAGCTGCTCACTCCAGACTCTTGGAATATCCCTCTAACAGATGCTCGGAGGAAGGCCCCCTCCCCGGTGGCTGCAGCTGGCCAAAGCCAGGGCCCTGGCCCATCGTCGTCCACCACCGTCTCTCCATCTGACACTGCCAACTGCTCTGTCACTAAAATCCCCACGCCAGTGCCCAAATCCATGCCCATCAGCGAGACGCCAAACATCCCTCCTGTCTCCGTCCAGCCACCTGCTAGCATCGGGCCTCCCCTCGGCGTCCCGCCTCGCAGCCCTCCCATGGTGATGACCAACCGCGGCCCGGTGCCGCTGCCCATCTTCATGGAACAACAGATCATGCAGCAGATCCGCCCGCCCTTTATTCGCGGGCCGCCGCACCACGCCTCCAACCCCAACAGCCCCCTGTCCAACCCCATGCTCCCCGGCATCGGGCCCCCGCCCGGCGGCCCCAGGAACCTGGGCCCCACTTCCAGTCCCATGCACCGGCCCATGCTGTCGCCCCACATCCATCCCCCCAGCACCCCGACCATGCCTGGGAACCCCCCGGGCCTGCTGCCCCCACCGCCCCCGGGCGCACCCTTGCCCAGTCTCCCCTTCCCGCCGGTGAGCATGATGCCAAACGGCCCGATGCCCGTGCCCCAGATGATGAATTTCGGGCTGCCGTCGCTCGCCCCGCTGGTGCCGCCCCCCACCTTGCTCGTGCCATACCCCGTGATCGTGCCCCTGCCCGTGCCCATCCCCATCCCTATTCCCATCCCTCACGTCAATGATTCCAAGCCCCCCAACGGATTCTCCAGCAACGGGGAGAACTTCATTCCGAGCGCCCCTGGCGACCCCTCAGCGTCTGGAGGCAAGCCAGGCGGACACTCCCTGTCCCCCAGGGACTCCAAGCAGGGCTCGTCCAAGTCTGCGGACTCTCCGCCCGGCTGCTCCGGCCAAGCCCTGAGCCTAGCGCCCGCGCCCGCAGAGCACAGCCGGAGCGAGGTGGTGGACCTGACGCGGCGCGCCGGCAGCCCCCC
>LNAC01000039.1:2694099-2714414 GCA_002007465.1 Ailurus styani
AAGAAGCTGCTGTCGCCCGAGGAGCCGGCGGTGAGCGAGCTGGAGTCGGTCAAGGAGAACAACTGTGCTTCCAACTGTCACCTGGACGGGGAGGCGGCCAAAAAGCTGATGGGGGAGGAAGCCCTGGCGGGGGGCGACAAGTCAGACCCGAACCTTAATAACCCCGCGGACGAGGACCACGCGTACGCTCTGCGGATGCTGCCCAAGACGGGCTGCGTGATCCAGCCTGTGCCAAAACCCGCGGAGAAGACTGCCATGGCGCCGTGCATCATCTCCTCGCCCATGCTCAGCGCCGGGCCGGAGGACCTGGAGCCTCCGCTCAAAAGGAGGTGCCTCCGAATCAGAAATCAGAATAAGTAAAAGGTTTGTATGTCCACCGGGGCTCTCCTCCGCACGAGCCCGTGCACCTCTCCCTACTCCTTAGGGGGCAGAGGCTCGAGAGCGTTATGGTGATAGTCATAATTTTACCGTGCGCGGTTTAGATGTCACCTAGTGTCACACGCTGTCATTTTGATCCAACATCATTCCCATTCTACAGCCGAGAAAACTGAATCACAGCAGGTAGATGCCGTGCCCAAGGAGACTTACTTAATGGTGAAGCCCAGTCTTGCCCCTGACTTGAAACGCTACCTACTTAACTAGACTTTTATTCCTACGCTCATCTCTGTAAGAGGACAGTGTGGGGAGGAAGGAGAGCTTCCTTGGGACCCTTAAATGTTCAGTCGTGAGGTTTCAGAGCTGGGGTAAGAGGTGAGCCGGGCCACTTCCTGGAGGCTGGTAGGCTTATTGGCAGAATGTCTCAACTCACCACATTTTCCCAGAAACCACGGGTTCCATGTGCAAGATGAGAATACACACTAACTTTCTTACATGCTTATGCCAACCGAGCCCCAGGCCACTAAGCCCCATTTCCCTGGAAGAGTGTTGGAAAAGTGGCCCATACGTCCTGTTGAGGGAGTCTCTTCCTTCATGTTGTCCTGAAGCATTCCCTAGGGCAGGCCTCCGGCATTGTTCTTTGCGTTCTGCTTTGCGTTCTTTTGGGGGCTCAGTGGCTCAGCCTGTGGGTTGCTTACCTCTGCAGACAGTGGGAAGCTTTGACAGGAGAGAGGGCCACACTGCCGTAGTGGCTGAGAGTACATATGTCCGACCTCAGGAAGGGAAGGAATCCTGCTTCATGCTAAACGAGCTATTGATAATGAGTCCAGAATTTTAGCAAGAGGAAAAGGAACTAGCATGTGTAGCATGCCCGCCAGAGCCAGATGTGGCTTCTTTTGAGCCTCCCACCAGCTGGCAGAATCGGTGTCATCTCTACCTTAGCAAGGAGGAAGATGAGGCATGGAGGTGTTGTCTGAATGAGAGCTAGCAAGTGGGGGAACCAGTATTTAACTCAGGCCTGCCGGGCCCCCTATCCCAGAGGACAGCAAAGGGGCTAATGTTCAGCAGAGGCTTAGCAACAGTTTGTAGAGAGAAAAGGAAGAGAAACGAACATTTACTGAGCACCTAACTTGTGCACTGCTCCTTCTAGGAGCTGGGGAGAAACTAATGTGAATATGATTCAGCGCCTGCCTTACACTGACAGTCTCGGGGGGATATCAACCCAGGGAGGAAGGAAGCCTGGGTAGAAGTGGACCTTATAGGAAAAACAGTTGGCTCATTTTTGCATGTGTAGGCCCTCTTCTAAGTGTTTTTCAATAGTATTTATTTGGATCTGGATCGATGTGGTAATTATCATTGTCTTCATTTTACTGACAAGGAAACTGAGACATAGGAGTTAAGTAAGTGGCCCAAGATGACCAAGTTAGCAAGCAGTCAGGATTCAAATAGAGGCTGTTTAACTCCAGAGCTGCATTTTCTTGAAACCACTGTAAGAGAATGGGCCAAATGGTCCCTTTTTTTACCCTACTTGATGAAATTCTTTTATTCACCTTAGTTGTCTTGGGGAAGGTTCCTAGACAAAAGCCAAACATACCTACCAACTTCTCTAAGTGTTGAGTCAGTGTTCAATTCTTTTTTTTTTTTTTTTTGGACAGTGTTCAATTCTTGTTTTTCCAGCAACAACAACAAACCTGGACTACTAGCCCATTACTCCACAGTGGGAAATATAAATGTGGGCTGTCCAGACCATTGTCTCTAAGTTGGCATATTTACATGGGCACCTACCTACCTAACAGCCAGAGGTTTGTTTGGAAAGCATAGAGCCCGTGCTAGGGGCCCCGTTGGGTGGTGCAAGAAGGCTTTCCCAGTCACCATAGTTTGAGGTTTCCTTTTCCATTGCTGGCTTTGCCGGTAGGAGCAGAACACTAAAAATCAGCTCATCATCCTTTCTTGGTTTTACATCTACAAATTCTGCTGTCTGGAGAACAGATGGACTCAGCCTTCTCGTAGTCATCCTCAACTGAAAATGCCGCTCGTGTCTCCACCAGAGTAATTTAATCTGGTTAATAAAGTTGTGAGCAACAGGAAAGTGTGGGACAAAGAAGTGATGGCCTTTAGGAAGCCAAAAAGCATTGGGAATTGGAAATTTAAATATATTCTGGTATGACCCATGGGAAGGTGAACGATTCTACTACCATTGCTGGAGTGAGAAGTGACCAGGCCAAGAATAGTGCCACCGGTCCGTGAGTAGCATGGGGCCCAAAGAACATAAAAGCATGCAATATATGATGGCTATTTGCATGATATATGTTGCTGAATACAGAATCAGGCTAGGGTCTTGTATGTGGACCAGAGTTGTTACGAAAAATATTAACCTGGCTTCAGCCAATTTGAGGGACAAATTGCCCATAGCCCCTTGAGATGGAGAGTTCTTTTTATGATGGGTTCCCCAAGAAATTACAGCTTTTCTCTAAAGTCAGAGACACTCAGGCTTGGCCCCCTCCACCAAGGTGACAAGGCAAGTGATTTAAGATGGGGAAAGAACTGCCTCTCCTTCGCTAAATCACATTTCCTCTTGCCCTCTGGAGTTGCGTGTCATCTCAAAGCGTAGTCTCAACCCGCCGTAATTCACTCACATCCTCTGACCCTTCCTGATTCTCTGGGCACATGTGGTGCTGTTTTTCTTCGGTGCCTTCAGAAACCCAGCCCATTCATATGGTTGTGGAAATCGGAAATGCATCCGTTAAATAAAGGGCGGCATGGCTTTTGTGCCCTGACAGTGAACACTGTTGGTGACGAGTTAAAGCCAGAGTGGAAAGCATTAAACTGGACTGAGTTGTGGGGGATGAGGTGTAGCTGAGTGATTTCTCCATGTGCTTGTTGGTGACTCACACGCTATTTCTCTTGGAAAGTCTGTTGGTAACTTGTCAGGGTTCTTGGTACTTTTCCCCTGTGCTTGCCATTCTCCTACTCTAGTGCTGGTTTGTTTGTTTATCATTTTAAGCAGATTCAAAGCAGACTGTATCTTGAGATCAGTAATCCGGGCAGTTACAGTGTTCTTCAAAGAAGCCATCAGATTTGCTAGTTCTTGGCCAATACTAGGTTTGGGGTTGTTTTGTTTTGGTTTTTGTTTTTTTGGGTTTTGTTTTTTTGTTTTTTCCATTTTGAAGTGATTCCGTTCCTGGTTCTCTGACTTTATGCATTCTTCTTTGTTGATACGATTACAGATGATTTCAATGGGCAGATACTGTCTTAGATGCAGAACTAATGAAGTTTTAGTCGAAGACTTTGAAAAATTGTAATCTTCTTTTAATCTTCAACTTTCAAGGCTCCAAATACCAGTGCTGCAGCTTCTGTAGGCTGGAAAAAATATTCCCCCAAATAATAAGAAAAACAATGTATAAACATTTTCCGAACTATTCTATCCACAAAGAATTCCATTTGTAAATGGAATACTCCCTTCTTTGTCTTTGCCTGGGAGCTTGGGGGATCGCTGTTTGTATTTGTACATTTTCTGAATTTCTACAGTTTACACTTGTTTATGGTACATTGGGGAGTTCAGAGTAACCATTTGCAAATGTTTGAAGATATTCAAAAGAAAATATCCCCCCTCCTCGATTTTCCAGGGAAATGACATATTCTAAGTAAAATAATCAATGGAAAAAATGTGTACCATGAGTAACCTTTTCGCCCTCACTTTTTCCATCCCCCTGGAGCAACAAGTCCATACAACTTCCCACCTTTGTGGCTTCCAGATTTTGTACATGTTTCTAAAACAGGAAGAAAATCTGGGACTCTTTTCCCTGGCCTCAATTCCGCACTGCTCCCTCAGCCTCAGCAGCAGGGATGCCTCCCACTTTTTGTTTTCTCTGGGAGAGCTGGAGGAGGCAGCAGTAGTTGTGGCTTCTAGGAGTTTAGTAATTAGTCTGGTTAAGGAGCCACAGTCCCAGAAAGGATGATCTCAAGGTGGGGGGAGTGGTGCTGACTTCTTCAGGAAAGATTGAAGGGTAGAGGTGACAGGTAACTCTTTGCCGGTTTAGTTTCTCCAGCTGAGAAACTTGAGACGAGAGTCAGCTACCTGGAAAGTCAGGTCCATACATTGGAAATACTAGTATGGGTGCCTCCTATGAAGGCAAGAAAAAAGAAGAAAACCTGAGAGCAAGGAGAGGAAATTGATCCCAATGGGATGTGGTCAGATCCTCTGCCAGTCTGGAGATTCTTAATGTCCCAGTACTTGGTTATGGGATGCGTGAATTGGCATGTAATCCCTGAAGTTCAAGTTTTGGCTGTCTGTCGGGATGCAAAGGGCTGTCCAGTTCTAGGTAGGGGTAATTCACAGAGCTAGAGAGAAATTGCCAGGTTTGCATCATGGACATGTGTGAGTGGGGAGGAGCTGCCGGAGCTTTCTGTAATCATTTCAGACTTGTAGAGGAGACTTCTCTGGATTGCACAGAGTCAAGGTCGGCCTTAGCCACATCTTGTTCAGTGCCGCTGGCTGTATTTTAACCCTTGCAACAAAGGGTGGGAGGAGGGTTTTAATGTGCAAGCGTCTGGCTTTTGGATGTTATTTCAATCAGATTATGGTGGAATAGGAAATCACATATGTGACCGGGTATTTACTTCTTTCAGATGTAGCCGTAACCCTCTGTCTTCAGCAGGGCTGGGACTAGGGTGAGGTGAGAGGGTGCTTAGGGCACAAACTTTAAAGAGCTCAGTCTCAGGGGCGTGTAGATGCCATGCCTAGTCCTGGCCTGGCTTCCAGGCCTTCTGGCTGATGTGGCCACTCCCTCAAGCTGGTCTCCTGCTCCCTGGACTAGTCCACGGATGGCCTTCAGCAGCTCCCCGTGGAAATCCAGGGCAAATGTTATATACCTGTGCACAGAGGCATTGTCTTGGGAGGAGAGGTCCGTAGATCTTGGCTTCCAAAGAAGTATGCCTGATCTCTCTGAAGGATTATTTTATATGCTCACGAAGCCATATCTGAGCCAGAATTTTTCTTGTCACTTTGAGGCAGTCGATATAATGATAAAGTTTCCCTTAAAACAGAATTATTTATAGCAGTTTTTGCTGTGGATGGACCTAATACCACAGAACTGCTATTGCAGCAACGTAACGTAGCACTTGCCTCTAGAAGATGGCTTTAGTGACAGAAGGCAAACGGCTGTAGACCCTTCATGTCCTGTGAGCACGAGAAGAGGTAAGCAAGAAAAGAAACAAGCTAGATACTTCCCCAGCCCCTAGACTTTTAAGGTTTCTACCTCAAAAGATAGAGGGAGACGCTGTCCTTCAGGGGACAAGCTTCTGCCCTGCTTTGGAGGCCGAGGGAGCAGAGTGGCTAGTGTCTGGGAAGTGGACGGCTCAGTAAATGCCAAGGCATTGATAGAACCATGTCTGGAAGCACTACCCATTTTCCCTAGCTCCCTAACATGCTCTTCACCTGGAGAGAGCAGGCCTGGAGAGGGGAAAGCTTTCGATCACCTCTTAACAAGCCATTGCTCATAAAGGCGCTAGAAATAAACTCCCTGCGAATCATCCCCTTGCCAGCCTGAGTGGCTGCCTGGGCATCATGGTTCAATCATTTACACCTACCTTCATGCGGACAAGCCCTGGGGAGGGCCAGAGGTGTTTGAGCACCAAAATACACTCCAGCACACTTACGTCATGCGGTGAAACACCTCCACCCCCACCATGCTGCCTTTTCCAGATTCTCTTGTCAAAGAGATTGTGCCAGAGGGACAGAGGTGGCCATTCTATTTCCCTTCCCCCCGTCCTGCAAAGAGTTATTGTGTGTTCTTCAGTTGCTGGTCTAAATGGGCAGCACTTCATACGTGAATGCACGTTAAGGTAATGCATTCTGCATGCGTATGCTTTTTTGTGCGTTTAATGCCTGAAAAGCCTAAAAGGAATCCATTTCAGAGAAACAAATAAATTAGCTTTAAAAGATATATGATGTAATGCCGGTATCCTTTAACAGGGTCCCATTCTCACGGAAAAGGGGTAAATGCCATCTCCAACGCCAGCTTGAAATGTTAACTGCATAAAACTCTTCTCCAAATTTGTGGATTTCCACAGCATTCTGCCTGACAACCAAATGGGGTCCAGACTGAGAATGTGAGGCCATCCACAAAGAGGGAGAATGCGTGCATGCACACACATACACACACACACACACACACACACACACAGATTATTTCAAGGGTCATTGAAAAGATTCTTAGTGACAATGACCAGAGCAAAAGCAGATGACAAGAACCAGCAAAACTTGAAATCAGCCTCTCATGCTTTAGAATGGCCCCTGAGAGCAAGACACATTCTTAGATTGGAAACCGGTCAGGTTGTCCCCAAGATCTTTTAACTTTTCACTCCTTGTACTGAGCTATGGGTATAAACAACAGCCCGCGTGTGCAGTTTTACCAAGTCTTCCCAGCACCTTCTCTGAATAGGGAGAAGGGAACTGCCTTTCCACGGAGCCACGGGACTGTGACCAATCAAAGCTGCCCAGCGCTCCCCAGCCTCATTCGGCCCGGCTCTTTGGCTGTGCTGCTAGATGTGTCATCATTTCCCCCTTTGAGCCTCTGGTGTGTTGGCTCTCTTTGATAGCAAACTGTGTTTTGTTGCGGGTAAAAAGGGAGGTAAGAATGTGACTGAGAGCATTTACGGAACAGGAGGGGGAGACACACTTTATGGACTCATTTGATATGAACCATTGACCTAACATCCCCAAAATGCAATTAAAAAGTATATCTCTCCCTCATTTGCATGGCTTATTTCCCCAGACATGTTTTTGGTATTGAAAATGAATGGTATTCCCATACAACATGTGTCTCAATTTGTAATGATATTCTCCTTGCAGCTGGCTAAGTTCTCCAAGTGTTTCTAAAATGTTGCTGTCTTAAATTTGAGCCAACCTACACTAACAAATTATCTAGAAGCAAAGTGGCTAAGCTGCATTTGGTGAGAGAAAGGGAAACCCTATATTTCATCCTTCAACTCTTGTTTTGGAAATTCAGGCTGTAACGTGATCTTTTACTAAGGAAATCTACACACGCACACTTTAAAAATTGTGCAGCTTGGGTGTTGTGGGAGCAAGAACGCTCAGGTTTAAGTTTCTCTGCAAAGTTCTGCATCCCATCAACAAGCCCTTTTGATATTTTAAACCCATATTTAGAGTAATTTCGAGATATTTGGAGCACATGTGGTTAAATGTAAAACTTTGTCATTATGATTTGTTAGATGCTTATACTTTAAATATTTATAAGCCATTTTTAAGTACTTTATCCAAAAGCTTTCTCCCACTGGAGTAGTATAATTGAGTGGTATCCGAGCGTCATTATATAGAGAAGATACGGGGTGAAGTCACTGCAGCATGTGTGCACGTTCTTCCTGCTTTTCTGGTTTTAATTCAAATGCTATTTTTAGTAGATTCCGCTTATTTAAAAAAATGTATAAAAAGTCGTAAACAGGATTGGTTGTCTGTGAGTTTAAAAAAATTACCCAGTTCTCCTGAAGGTAAAATGTTCAACTTGAATCGTGTTGTGTCTCACCTCTTTGTCTTACCCTGGGAGTAATTAGTAAGGCTTTCCCGGAGAGCACTGGAGCTGAATCTGTGGCCATATGAGTTTAAAGTGTCATATCGTTCCTCTGAAGTGTCTTAGGGGCAATTTTATCAGTGGTTAGACTGGACTCTTTATTATTCACTTTTAGCCGTCTTGGAAACTAAGACCTAGGATTCCGTCTTTATCAGAGGTCGCCTGTTTGTGCACTTCATATGAAAAAGAGGAGAGGGGGGGAAAAAAAACCCAAACTTTTTCCACACTCAGAATCCATTTAAGCTTCAGAGGTTATAAATTTCAAACTGACCACAGGCCTCTGGGGCTCACACTCTTTTACGGCTGGCAAAATACAACTTTCTGGTAAGAACGGGGAAAAGAAGGCTTAAAAAAGGCTCATAAACTTGCTTGGACATCTAATAGCTCTTACCAAACTGCATTTTCATGAGTTAAGTGTAAATGAGTCAGAAACATATAGATTGAATTTCTTCTAAAATACACATGGGTTTAAAAATTAAGGCCAAAGTGCTTGGCAAAATACGTTTTGGTTTTAGCCAAACCCCAAATGTTTGAAAAAAATATTTCTACAATTTGCCAAACCAAAAATACATCCAGGTCCCTCCATTCCTCTCGTTTAATACGATGGCATCATAAACATGGGCCTTAATGTCTATTTTCATATCTACCAAGGTTTGAGCAACATGGATCCTAAGTGTTAATTGAAAAACTATGAAAAATTTTGGAAAAATATTATGGCTCCGCAAATGAGGATGGGGGGGGGGCGGCCACTGGTTCAGAGGTTTGATTTTGACAGCTCTCCTCACTGATCATCTGATCAGCTTGTTCTTTGTCTCAGCTGTGTGTGTGTGTGTGTGTGTGTGTGTGTGTGTGTGTGTGTGGCCTATGCAGAAGAACAATAGCTTAAAAAACTTCTGTATTGGAGTTCTTAATTTATATTTCATTTATATTTTACAGTCCACAAACTTAAAAAACTCCCAATCATATCCAAACAGAAGAAGGCAGTCCCCTTTCACTTATTGATAGTTAGAGATGGTCTTCATGTATTTCCCTAGAGAATGAAACATATCCATTTTTAGAAAAACACATCCATTTTTAACTAATGATCTCTAACGTTGACTTTGTGCAGGGACACTGTTGTCAAGAGACACAGGGAAGGGAGGAAGGGAGAGAGAAAGGAAGGAAGGAAGGGGAAGGGAAGGAGGGAGGGAAGGAAGAAGGGAGGGAAGTAGGGAAGGAAGGAAGGGAAAAGAAAAAAAAGGGCGGGGGAGAGGGAGTGGCAGGTGTGCTTGACTGTTTCGAGGAGCTAATAAGCTACTGAGAGAGACAGGAAATAACCAAGGCAGCTTCTCGAAGCTCCACGCCGAGCTGCCGACGCTGTGGTCCCACAGACAGTGAGCTTCAGCGAGGACAGGGGCCGGCGCCGTTCGCTCGCGGCTGTAACTGACTTTCTAGCTCCAGGCTGGCCGGCCGGCACGCAGGTAACTGACTTTCTAGCTCCAGGCTGGCCGGCCGGCACGCAGGTATTCATCGAAGAGATGAAGAAGAGTCCCAGGAGCGCAGCCACGAACGGAGTGACCCTGGGAGGGTTCTAGGAAGCACGTGAGCTCGGAGTTAGGCCCTGAGTCTGGGAGCGGCCTGGTCTGGCAGTCGGGAGTGTCAGGCTCCTGGGCGCAGGGGGCTGCGAAAAGCCACAGAGTCCGAGAGGAGTGAGCCCCGTGAGGGACAACTCCCCACCCCACCTTTGCCGGCCTGGACGGAAGCCCCACGGTGGGTGGCGGAGGGAGAGGAGCCCCGGAGGCTGGAGGAGGGCGGTCAGCGCGGGAGCAGGAGGCTGTGGGCCGGGTACCCATGCGTTGGGCAGCGTGACCCCGACCTCGAGCGGAGGAGTGACAGCATGAAATCGGTGCTGGGGGGAAAGTACTTTAGCAGCTGTGCGCAGACTGAAAGGAAGCAAGAGAAAGACTGGCATCGCTAAGGCTGATCGCTGCATTCTGATGACAGGCTAATTACGGGGGCGGCTGCTAAACGTTGCGGGATGTTATCGCCACCGTGTGAGGGGCGGAGGCGTGTGGCACCGGAAGTGTGTACCGCATGGCGGCCGTGCCGCGGGAGGAGGGACTTTGTGTCGGGCCTGGGCCTAGAGAGGCCTCCCGGCACGTGGCGGAAGCAGCCTCCCCACCGGCCGACCCGTCTCTGGCCGACCCGTCTACGGCCAGTCCGGGGGGAGGGGGGTCCAGGGGTCCGGTGGGGAGCTCTCCCGGCCCCAGGGCGCTGCGGACACAGGGCTCGGCCCTCGGGTCCCACCAGCCGGCCAGGCCTGGTGCGGGCTGCAGGCTGCGACCCTCGGGCACACGGAGGCGCGCCGTGCGCTCCCGGTAGAGGACCTCCCTGCTGATGAGCACGGAGCCTGGACGGTGGCCGCAGAGACACCCGGACGCTCTGGTCTTGGATCCAGGAGCAGCCATCACGCTTGGGTGGCCGGCTGTACCTCAGACAGCTTCTGGACGTTCCCAGCTGCCGAATCGCATCCCCACCCCCACCCCCAACCCCAGGCCTGCAGGTGCTGTCAGGGGAGGGGGACAGGTTTTGGAGATGTCCTTTTATCTTTTTTAACCTCCCCTGCCATGGACCTTCTTCTGAAGCACCCTCATGTGGTGACGGTGCACTTCGGGGGGTGAAGGTAGGCAGCGATGTGGTTTCGTGGCGAAGGACCTCTGCTTTGGAGTTGGGCCAGGCTGGGTCCAGGGGTCCAGATCCCGGCAGAGCCATTTCGTAGGTGAGGAAGGAAGTGCCTTGTCTCCTCTAGGTCACCAGTAGTGATCCCACTGCTGTGAGGGATGGGTAAGAAAACATGGACGGTGGGGCACATCACAGCTGCCCAAAAGCCAGCAGCTACTGTCCCTAGTGGAAAGGCTGCGAGGTCCGGGAGAAGACCACTGGAGTGAGACCTGCTTGGATTTGAAAACTGGCCATATTGCTTACTAGCTGTGAGAGTTTGGATACGCTTTATAATCTCTTTGTGCCTGCACTCTTATTAAGTAATGACATCAGCTAATATTTATCGAGCACACTACAGATAGGCAGTGTTCACATGTTACACAACCACAACAACCCTAGGCGATACCATTAGTAAATCCGTTTTACAGATGACGCAACTGAGGCACAGAGAGGCTAAGTTTCCTATCCAGTGTCATTGGTCAGTCAGCGACAGTGCTGGGATCTGACTGGCAGGCCAGCTCCAGAGTCCCGTGTGAAATCGCAGAGCACATCTCATATACAAGGAAAATGAAGATAAGAGCCCCTATCCCATTGAGTCATCAGGTTCCGGTGTAGATAACCTGGCCGAAAATGCCCAGGATTGCCTGGCATATAGTAGGTGTTTGCTGAAAGAATCGTCACAGTGGCCCCTGGAGCCCAGAACTTGCTTCCCTTGAATGTGTAATGGAAGGTAAGGAAACGCTTCCATGCTGTCAGCCTTAGAGGTTAGGGAAACCATTCCAGAAATTCTAAGATGTCTGGTTCAACATTTACAAGTAGAGACTGGGACAAACAGAGCAAATGCTCAAGGTCAGAGTGGCATAGCCAGGATTAGAACCTGAGTCCTCATCTGCCTTTCCTCTCAGTGGGACACAAGATATGACTAAAACTGCTTGAGTTACATGCCTTGTGCCAAGAACCAGAGGCATATTTTTGCCACCGGTGGTATCACTTCCTCACGTTGGGCAGTTGATCTCAGAGAGGAAATAAGTTGTACCTCAACATCTGGGGTTGAGAGGGTGAAGGGTTGCAGGGAAGTAATTATTAACCACACTCTCCATGTCCTTGGTTGTGTGGGGGTTGGGGTGGGCGGCAGCGTGGTGGGGAATCAGTATGCTTGCTCTCATTCTGTACAGCGAAGTTAGTTTCCATGAATATGAAGCCTCTCCCTCTCTCAGTATCTCCCGCGCTCCTTTGCACCCTCCTCTACTCATGGACTGGTTGTAAAGAAGAGATAAAGTGCCAGAAAGACCACCTTTCCAGATCCCGCCTAAAATCCTAGAATTTACCGTTCTCCATACACCATAGCTACTTGCCTCAGAAAGCTGCTTTTTGCTCTAGGATCTTCTTCTTCTTTTTTTAACCTAGAATGTCTATGTCCAGATAATATAGATATAGAGAAATAATAAACTCAATCTTAATACGAAAACATCTACTTTTTTTTGTCCAAGGCAGAATTTTTAGAAGGCACATGAACCATCATTAGCCAGTTTGTATTTTGGATGGAACTTGAATGAAAATGTAATTATAACTTCTTATCAAATCTTCTCAGAGTTCTTGTCTTATCAAACGTCTCAGAGTTCTTGTTTGTAAAGCAAAGGAGCTGGACTGTGCATGTCTCTAGGGCCCCTTAGGTCCCTGACACTGCGACCCCCCACTTGTCGAGAAGGAAGGGGAGAGATGAAACCCTGGACTGGGTGAAGCACTGCCTGGACAGGACCGTGGAGTTTGGGGTCATAGGAGCTGGATTCCACCCACTCTGCCCCTTTCTAGCTAGTGACCTTGACCAAGTAAGCTCCTTAACCTTCCCGGGGAAAGTTTTCTCATCTGGAAAATGGGGACAATAATAAATACTTAAGGAGCATTGTTGTTTCAATGAAATAAGTATATAATTGAAATAAGTATATACAATATGCTTGTTTTCAAGTGAAATAAGTGTATAAAAGTGCCCAGTGCCATCTTGGATATAAAGTAGGTGGTCACTAAAATTTGAGAAAAAAAATGCAGCTTTCCCAAACCATCACAGAAGTGCTCAGTCCTAAAAGCCAGGGGCGTAGAGCTCTTGGCTCATCATCAAAATTTCCTGCAGAACATTAGCTATATTATGTCATTCTTCTTTTTAAAATTTTTTCTCTTTTGTGAATGGATGTAGCCACCAGCTCCAGTGCGTTAATGAAAATGTACTCATGAATCCCCGCATGCTTTTAGGAAAGGGCCAGACAGGGCCATTTGGTTTGCTTCAACTCCCAGGTTCCAGAAAGGATTTGAGGTATTTAAAGAAGGTGGGTCCAGGACAAAGGAAAGGACTCGAATGAGTGCACAAGATGGGGTTCCATGGCTGGGGGCTCTTTGTTCCCTAGGAAGTTTTAGAGGTCAGCAAGAAATAGCAGTGATCACTTATGAGAATAAACAGGCCTCTCTGCCCATTTAACTCTTAGAACTAGCCAGGCAAAGAAAGCCAAAATTTTAATTTGTCAAACAAAGGATTAAAGATGGGTTTATCCCAGTAGGAGGTCTTATATGGTTGTGATTTTTATTGATTAGAGAGTAAAATAGAAGATATTGCTAAAGGAGAAAATTACAAAAAAAAAGAAAAGCAAGGACTGATATTTGGCTTAATTTTTTTTTCCGTTAAATACACATGAGTCCTGGCTTGTCAGAGCCGTGGGGAGCGCAATACCACGGTGATGAGGTTGTCGTTCAGACCAGAGCTCAGCCCTGAGCTAACTGAAGCTCACCCTCGGCTCCCACACCCCTCTTCGCACCACTGGTTATGTCCCATAACAATTCCACCAGGAAGGAGAAGGGATGTTTCTTGATGACTTTCACCAACTAACGAGCTGTAAGAAAAGAGGTGCCCTCCGCTTCATAAATGAAGACCCTTTCCATCTTGGTAAAAGCCATTTCAAAACTTCAAGCAGCAATGGTTGATGGAGGAGAGAAGGAACGATTTTTTGGCCAAACCTTACCACGCTGCAGCCTTTTCTGGGACGGGATCGCCGCGGAGACCACTATCTGGCATCACACTTGGGTTTATCAGCGAACGCAGGTGACTCTGCTCATTGACCGCAGGGCTCTACTCTTGTGAGTGTCCCAGAATAGCTGCAGCTACCTGAGAGCAGTTCAGTCCTCAGGGACTCATTATTGTCCCAGATAAACAGCGTGTCCGAAGCCAGCGCGTAATGGCTGTATTTAACCGTGATAAGTGATGGGCTGCCGTGCCCTAGTGAGCTGCCTCACTGCAGGGCCCGTGTGAATGGACAAAGGCCAGCGGCTCAGCAGTGGGCATTTCTTGCACATCGTAGAGTTGATGCCACAAGGTTGTAGACTCTGGGAGTAAATATGACAGACATGGGGGAATATGTAAATATGACAGACTTGCCTTCTCAGCAAGTAAGGCATGACAGACATCCAGGATTTTGATTATGCTAATGACAAAGGTATTTGAGGAAGGAAAGAAGAATAAAAGTTTGGAAAATAGATTAGAGAAATCGAGGCAGGCTTCCTGGCAGAGGTGGACTCTTGTACCGTGAAGGGACCAGCTTGCAAATGTTGGGATGTAGGGTAAGACAAACATTTTTCTCTGGACACACGTTTACTTTTGGGAGTGGTTGCATAGAAGCTATAAAATTTCCTTGTAAACACAACCAGCATAAGTCTTAGTCTGTAAAGGCCAAAGAAGGAAAGGTGAGAATAGTTGTATTTTGACAGTATCGACACTGAAAAAATTTGTCAGTACTCAGGCACATTTTCTGTGCTCTGTAGATCTCTGAAAATTCTTGTGTGGTAAAGGAGGATGAGTAACTCTATCACATTAGCAATGGTTTCCTGATGTAAAGAAGGAAAAGTGGGGCGCTTGGGTGGCTCAGTCAGTTAAGCTCCAAACTCTTGATCACAGCTCAGGTCTTGATCTCAGGGTCCTGAGGTCAAGCCCTAGTGTGGAGCCTAGTTGAAGAAAAAAAAAAGAAAGAAAGGAAAGTGCTAGGCAGGCAGAGGCTCTCTCAGTGCACTTGGTTATGCATTCCCTAAGGAAGGTACTTCATTCTTCTGGCCTGAAGAGACAGGGGGTGCCTGGAATTCTGAAGGCACCTGGCCCTACAAGCCTGCTGGAGACGATGCATTGTGGAGCCAGTCTTCAAATACGGTACACACATGGTATACGGGATGGGCTGTGAGTGTGTGATATTCCATTTACTAGGACCCTGAGTTGTCCTGCCTTGAGATGAACCCCTGACTCAGGAAAATCCAAATGGGAGGCACATATATAGCCACTTCCCCAGAACTCCCCGCATTAAGGGACACTCCAAAATTCTCTGCCAGTGTGTGTGTGTGTGTGTGTGTGTGAGAGAGAGAGAGAGAGAGAGAGAGAGAGAGAGAGAGAGAGAGAGAGAGTCATAGAAAGGAATCTCTGGAACTTTGGGTTTTGGAGTTCAGAAATTTATTAATAGTCTTCCTTATGCTCAAGTTATAATCCTGCGTAATTGACCATTGGCTTTGGTCCAAACATCCTACAGTCACAGAACTTGAGAGGTGGAAGATATAATAGAAAATCTCACCGAGGTCACCCATTTCACAGCAGAAGAATCAAGGCTTGGGCAGTTAAGGAAGGAGACACCCTGGACTGTACCTTGTGTCTCTGTTTCACTTATCACAGTAATTTCCCCTTTGTTCAGATCAAGAAATTTAAAGTGGGTAGATTTTCTGTAAGATCCCTCTGCTTGGCAAGGGCAACGTAGGAACTGGCTCAGGCTCTGGAACTTCCTCATGATCACTTTCTAAAACTGCAAGTTTGCTTCCTCCCCCGCTCTTGAGTCTCATACTTTGCATACCAATCACTTCAGGAAGGTGAAGCCCAAGCTTAGTTCTTCATTGTCATTGATGCCAGAGTCTATTCCCGTGTCCCCAATAAGGGGGGCTGCTCTGAACCAGCCGGGGTCACAGGAACACAGGAAGATGACCTCTGTCCCACCCCTTCCTCAAATGTTACTGTAGATGGGGACTTGTGCTGCCACCCTCTGGCCTTTGTGGGTGTCCCAGACATGGCAAGTATGTGGCGAGAGGCAAGGAAACAGCACAAATTGTCTACTTTGCCATTCTCTTAAAATAAGCTCGGTGTGAGGAGGCTTTCAGAGCAGCAGGAATGGGGCTGCAAAAAATAGAGTGTGGTGCAGCTGCACCCTTTAGAACTTGGGGGGAAAACACATATTATTTACCAGACAATAATAGATACCAGAGAATAATAATGATTATTATAGTGTTTGGGATGGCAAACGCTGTAGTTAAGGTTCCAGAATGGCTCTCATTATAATCCCGTTTTCCCAGTCCCTTATGAAAGCCTTGAAATTTTCTCCAAGTAGGCTGATGCTGTCCATGTTTGGCCTTTGTCCAAAGGTGATTTGAATATAAAGAAGCTCATTTGAGAAATATTCCTCTTTTTGAGGTCATGATTACATTAAAGGGAAAAAAAAGCCACATCCTTGAAAAAGCCAGTACGGCATTCTCAAGTAAGTCTTTCAAAATGGTGGTGTTTCCCAGTCACTGGAAGAAAGTGTTAAACGCTTTTTTTTTTTTTTTTCCTTTTTAAAGAAAGGATTCAGAGGCCCCCTCTGACTACAAGATTTGGTCACTCTTGGTTCCAAGCCCAGGGGTGAGGACGGTTTTCCTCCCTCCACAACGAGTTCCAGGCTATGCTCCCTAAATGAAAAGAAATGCCCCCGAAGAAGCTACACTTGTATCTTTGGACCCATTGGTAATTTCTGAGTCGTCTTTCCAATTCTTTATGACTTCTCATTTGATAGTGGCTCTTGACATTTTTATTTCTGTATCCCTTCTTTTTTTTTTTTTTAAAGATTTTATTTATTTATTTCACAGTGGGAGAGAGATCACAAGGAGGCAGAGAGGCAGGCAGACAGAGAGGGGGAAGCAGGCTCCCCGCCAAGCAGAGAGCCCGATGCGGGCCTCGATCCCAGGACCCTGAGATCATGACCTGGGCCGAAAGCAGAGGCTTTAACCCACTGAGCCACCCAGGCGCCCTTCTGTATCCCTTCTTGCCATTGTTTCTTTCTCAAAGAAAGAAAGAAAAAGAAAAGAAAAGAAGGAAGGAAAGGAGAGAGAGAGAGAGACAAGAAAGAAATAAAAAATGAGCTCTTTATTCAGAGATAAAAATCCACATTTCCAAATCTGACCATGCCAAATGAAAAGGTTTCCATGGCCTTGTAATTCCACCCCCATTGCATATTTGTGGTGTTTTGCATTTTCACTTTGGTTCTTTAATATACATATTAAATACACACAGATCTGGTGATTTAATGTGATTTGGGGAACTCAGGCATTTCCTGTCGTGCACATTCAGATTTTCAGACCTTGTCTTTGGCTGATCATTATTATCATTACCATTAACACCAGGACTGGGAGAGTAGGGTTGAAAGCACAAGTTTGTACTTAGTCCTCCCAACGAGCATTTTGACCTCCTCATACTTGTGCTAAATTCATGCTATGGACACCCTGAGCAAGTTTGCAGGTCTCTTTGTGGTCTCTTTTTCTTCATTTATAAAATGTGGAAATTATATTAGCTCTGGGGTCCCTTCAAGTTTTCAATTCTATCGCCTCTCTGCAATTATTTGTTCGTTGTTCTAGGAATAATCTCAACCCTTGTAAAGATGTTTATGAGTCCTCTGTCACCACCTCACGTTCAGTCAGCTTTTACTCAGTCACATTTCTGACGTCCTCACAGATCAGCAGGAGAGAAAAGGAATTGTTTTGAGGGGATGTGGGACAGGAGTTGCTTGACCCTCATTCACTGGACAAACGTGTGTCTAGCTGAACTGGGGGCTGGGTGTGCAGATGTGGGCCAAACAGAAACGGCCCCAGACCTCACGGACTTTACAGTTTTCTTGGCAGACTTCTAAGTGGCTGTTTACTAGGAGTCCCTGAGTGTCTTCAGGAGGTTATATTTCAAACCACGAGACTGGTGACCAGTGAAATGAGCCAATAGGGATGGGGAGGCAGAACCTAACATCTGTGGTAAAAGCTGGGGTAGGCATTCTCCAGAAATGGACTTTCCTGATGAACAATCCCGTTCAGAGCCTCTGCCCTGGGATCCTGAGGCCCTGTTAGTTTATTGTCTGCCAGTCTCTTGCTACTGTTTGGTTTGGATATCAAGAGATGGGAATGGCTCACCTTTTGTCAGGCAAGACCCACAGAGAGGGGCATTTCTTCCAGTTCAGCTGCCTCTGCCGGAAACCTCTGAAGAGAGGTCGGCAGGTCCACAGTCACCATCCATGGGCCAGAAAACACATCTCTAGGCTTTCCTCCTTTGCAGCAAACACCAGAGCTATGACCCGGAGTACAGGGGTGAGGTCTGGAGCTCCAGGGCCCCCGGGTGAACTTGCCTCGCTTTGGGGTGACCTTGGGCCATTCAAAAGAGCTGCCAGTTAAGCATGCTGCACGGGGGAGGGCGAAGGGATGCCGTTGTGGTCTTGGGGGGGAGGGCGTGGTGCCCCGTGCTCATTATGACGTTCCAAGAAGCGACTAGTGTTTCATTTCCTCACACAAAGCTGGCAGGGCTGACCCTGAGCAGAACTGTGAATTAAAGACACGTCAGAATCACGCTGTGCTCTCTCGTCCTGGGGCTTCACTGTAGGTCGGGCCCCCTGGGCC
Source organism: Ailurus styani (assembly GCA_002007465.1). NCBI lineage: Eukaryota > Metazoa > Chordata > Mammalia > Carnivora > Ailuridae > Ailurus > Ailurus styani. The sequence goes on from LNAC01000039.1 coordinate 2,712,462, forward strand.
GGAGCGTGCGGCCCTGACTCCTGCCTGGGTTCTCCCTGCTCGGGGTAGGGGTGCGGTTGGATCCTGTGGATTCTGACGGGCCCCTTCTTCTCTTTTCCCAGGAGCGCTCACTCACAGGGTCCCTTGCGTGGAGAGAGGGCGCAGAGCAAACTATGTCACGCCATCCAATGACACCAGCTGGCCAGCTCACCACCCCCTCTGGCTGAAACTCAAACAAATCAAGCCGCTTCCTGTCATGAAGCATCTCGGAGGAAGCAGCCCTCCCTCGGTGGCCTCCAGCCCAGAGAAGCCAGCACGTCTTGGACCGACCAAGCGGCCCAGCCTTCTTGCGGCCACCGTCTCTGCTTCTCCCCAGAGGAACTTAGGGATTTCGCCCCTGGTTTTAGAACAACAAGACACCGACAAGCCACAAGGACCAACGTAGGTATTCTCCCCGCTCCATCTTCGAGGCTCAGAGGGTGAGGCCGGAAGATGGTACGAATTTGAAAACAAACATCTTTTTTTAGTCATTTTAAAAACTGCTGTGGTTTTGCTGCTACACGAAGAATTGTGATTTGCATTGTATGGTTTGGGACCTATGCTGTTCACGGTTTGAAGGCGGAGAGGGATCGTCCTGGGGTCCCAACACTTCAGCGTCGTCTCTGTCCTGCCCAGGATGCACTTTTCAATGAAGAGTTAGAATATTTTATTGGCTAATATACTTTTCTTGTTATTTTTACAAAGGCCACCTTTATCCTTTTTAATGCCATATTTTCAGTGTTACACTTTTATGGCTTTTAATTTTCGATTTGACAGATGTAAGAAGCAGCATGAATAGTTTATACTGTGGTTTTTCAGAGACTGAATGCCAAGAGAACTCAGTAAATGTTTATTCTTCTCAGCTTTCTCTTTAAATTCTCCTAAATAGCGCCCCATTTGGGAACAGAGCAAGAGTGTTGAACTGAAGACCAAAATGCCCTCAAGGTGTAAAACAATCCGAGGGAGACTGCTTGCTGGGCGTCACGAAAGACTTGGATGAAATTTCAACCCTGATGGTTTTCGGTGATCCAGGAAGTCAGTGAAGCAATCTCTCTATACGCAGAGTCCTTTCATGATAATTAGAATGGTATGGACGAACCAGTGAAAACAAGAGGGAAAGTGAGAAAGATCGCCCATGATTCTGTTTCACTGTTTGCTTTCTCCTGTCATGGTTAAGAGAAATGTGCAATTCGATCCTCAGTCAGTGGGTCAGGATAACAGGGTAGATTTTCTTGTGTGCACTTGTACAGTTGTAGCTGCGAGTCCAGAAGTCCTCGAGAGCATGTGTACTGACACTGAGTTGGTGAGACAGTCGTGGAGTATCCCATGCTGATGAGTACAGAAAAAAAAAAAAAAAGAAAGAAAGAAAAAAAGAAAAAAAGAGAAAAAAAATAAGAAAAAAATCCAAAAAAAGAAGAAAACTAAAAAAAAAAAAAATTCAAATCACCTTGTGATTCAGTGTATCTGTTTACTAACTCAGATAAAGCAGTTGTTCCCTCTTGAGGGGTCCAGGTGCCCCCCCGCCCCCCCTGCCCCACGGGGGCCGCCGCCGAGCGGGAGGCAGGAGGGGTGGCAGGCGGTGGGAGGGGGGGGTGAGGCCAGGACAGTGTCGCGCTGGCCTTGAAGCACCACGGGCCCGCGGATGCCGTGTACATACTGTATTTCTATATTCTCCTTTGTACAGAGTCACTTAACAAGTCAAGCTACTGTTTTACAGGTGCTCCTTATTTATTAGAGCTGTGAGAGCTTGGGGGACACACCTGGCGAGCGAGCTCGCTTTTTAAAAAAATGAAATTGGGGGGCATGGGAAGGGAGGTGGGAGGGAGGGGAAGCTCGAAAGCCCAGGGAGAGATTTATAAAAGAGAACAAAAGGAAAACTTCCAGCAACAAATTAAACAAACCCCAACACCACCCCCACCCCCCAACTCCCCCATC